>ML783152.1:534584-570160 GCA_009831015.1 Picea engelmannii | reverse complement strand
CCTTCCTTCATCGTGCTCTGATTTCATCAATAGACCAGCTCAAAACCATTGGTGATATCGGTGTATTTTTTATGTTTATTGTTTCTTTATCCGTATGTTCATAGTTTAGTTTGTTTTCGTTTAATTCTTGCTTGTAGTTTGTTTTGTTTCCTCTAACCCTTTCCTCCACAGCTGTCATGCTCTGCAAGACCCAACAGGGCATGTAAGCACCCTCGATTTGCTCACCAGGTGACGAATTGGGTGTGAACACCTGCAATTCCTTCCAATTTAGTTTATGTGATTCATTAGCACCATAATGATGTAAAACAGATACATGAAAAACATTATGAATTTTATGCAAGTGGGGTGGCAGTAAGAGACAATAGGCAACGAGTCCAATTTTCTCTTGGATTCTGAATGGTCCTATAAATCAAGGTGACAACTTTTCCCCCTTCCCGAACCGTATGGTACTCTTATTACGCCTAATACAAATGAAAACCTGGTCTCCCACCTCATAACTTCAGTCGGTCCTGTGTGCATTTGCATAACTTTTCTTCCTATCTTGTGCTTCCTTTAGTCTCTGGCTAATCTGAATCACCTGTTCCTCCATCTCTTGAATCAATTATGGACCAACTGTTACTCGATCTTCTAATCTATCCCAACTCAACGAAATTCTACATGGCCTTCCATACAGAGCTTCATAGGGTGGCATTCCGATGGAGCTATGAAAATTTTTATTGTAGGCAAACTCTACCAAAGGTAGGTACTTCTCCCACTGGGTGTGATTATCCATGACATACATCCTAAGCATGTCTTCCATGACTGGATTTACTCTTTGAATTTGCCCATCTGTTTCAGGATGATAAGTTGTGCTTAAGTTCAATTGAGTCCCCAACGTTGACTGCAAACTTGTCCAAAACCTAGAAGTGAATCTGGAGTCCCTATCGGAAATTATCTTCTCAGGTATCCCATGCAAATGGATAACCTCGCTTACAAACACATGTGCCACATCAGTGACATCGTAAGTGTCTCTAACTGGAATAAAATGAGAACCCTTGGTTAACTTATCAACTATCACAAGAATGACATTGTGTCTATGAGATGTGAGCGGTAACCCCACAACAAAATCCATAGAGATGACTTCCCACTTGGACATAGGAACATCATCTGGTTGTAGGAGTCCTGCTGGGTGATGGTGGTAAACATTCACTTGTTGAAACTCTAGGCACTTGGCGATGAAATGGACTACATTGCACTTCATGCCTACCTAGAATAAGAGCTTCCTCATGTCTGTGTACATCTTCTTCACACCCGGATGTGCACAATAAAGTGCTCTATGGGATTCCTTCAGTATGATGCTTCGAATATCCCCATTTTTAGGGATGTACATCCTTCCTCGATATCTTAACAATCTGTCTGCTTCTATACTATATCCTTCCCGAGAGCAGTGACGTATACCTTCAACTTGATAGTACACACTCCTAGGTCTACTATACAATTATCGATGCTAGGTCCTACCGCTTGTTTTTCCCTCGAAGCCATCTTGACTTGTTTAAAGTCATCATGCTCGTAGCTTGCCAACCCACTATTTTCTAATGTAGATGGTGAAATGAAACTATCTGTAGAACTAGAATCAAATAAAATCTTAACGTTGATATGATTTAGCGTACCTGATGACTCCACCACCGTGGATTGATGTTTGTCCTAACGATTATTAACCACTGCGTAAATCTGGTGGCTGCTACTTGCTCTTCCCATCAGGGCCTTTCCTTTTCTATGCACAAATCTTGATTGCAACTTTGGGCAGTCACGTTGGTAATGGGGTCCTCCACATCCCCAATAGGTAACATGGGATTGAACCTGCACATTGTTATGTGGCTATCTCTGAAATGAGTTCCTTCCCCTAGAACCCCTGCCCCTACTAGTTGTTCCTTGAGATGGTCGTGGAACTGTCTGCATCATTGGTGATGAATAAGATGCTAAACTTGTTTCCATTGAAATCCTTGTGGCTACTATCCTTGGTGTGACTCTGTTACCATATGGAGGTGGCCTTGAGCCCCCTCCCCTAGGAAATGTCCTAGGGGCCTTTCCTACGAATCCAGGATGATGTAGAAAGGTCGGTCTCATATCTCCAGTTAAGTTCATGTGTTCCTCCACATAACGTGCATTTTCCACAGCTTTCGCTACTGAAGACGGTTTCCACATCCGCACCATAGCCTTTATCTTAGGGTTCAACCCATAGACAAAGAATTCTGCCTGTCGTTGGTCATTATCCATATACGAAACATATTTGACCAATTCCATAAACCTAATCTCATATTCTTCTATGGTCCTGTTTCCCTGTACTAGAGCATGAAATGCTCCTACTTGTTGTTCCTCATAGTAAGTTGGCAGATATTTCCTTCGGAACCTCTCCTCGGAAAGTTCCCAAGATACGGTGTCTGGGGTAAGATGCAGTTGTCTTTCTAGGTTGCCCCACCAGTTCAAGGTGATGTCTCTTAACTGAAAAATCACTATCTTCGCCTTTGAGGTGGACGCATAGTCCCTTAAGGAAAAACACCTTGTCATGCCTTCCAACCATGTTCACTAGAGCGACCTCTGGCAAACTCTAGAACTTTGATCTTATGCAATTATCTAGTGTTGTCTTCGGTTTGAGGTCCTCCCCCTGAATCCCTTGACGCTTCTGGATTACCCGTTCCATATGGTGGGGGTTCCACTTTGATCCTTGCTAGTTGTTGCCCCTTGAAAGTCTCATTTATGGCCTCTAAAGAGTGCAGTATGAGAGCTAGTTCCAGTGATGGTGGCAGTGGCACTGGCGGTGTTGGTGGTGCCTATGACAATGCTCCTCTACCTCGATTCCCTTGAGTCCTAACCATCCTGTATGATTTAACCTGCATCAACCAAATTTGTCAGGGTGAGTTCAAGGACGTTTCTCATTGTGCAACTTAACTAGAAAATAGGGTTAGGTGTAAGTTTCTTTTTATTTGTTTGTAAACAGACGTTACTCTCTTTAGGGGATTGGCTAGGTTAGGGTTAAGTGTCTAAGCTTGATTTCTTCGCCTAAGAAAACTATTAACTCCTTCACTTGGTATCTAAGCTAGCACTATACCCCACTCGCTAATTCCTCTAACTTACCCTCCTAGCACGCATGAATCCTCCTCCCACTTATCTTGTTCTAAGTCCTTATACTTTGCATTTACAACTAAATAAGGTGACTTCCAACCTAATGTCGATGAAATAAGTTTAAGGTTATCCTTTGATGCTTGACTCGTGAGCTTTCCTTGGCACGTTGGTGTTTGGTTGTTTCTTAAGGCTTGGGCGGTGGGTGGTCGTGGGTTCAAAACCCCTTAATCAAGTGACATAATTCAAAAAAAATAAAAAAATTACTCATTTAAAAAGACAAAATACCTAATTAAATTAATTAAATTAGCACGTGTAAAGACCTAATTAAATTAATTAAATTAGCATGTGTAAATACCTAATTAAATTAAATTAATTAAAATTTTAAACTAATTTAAAACAATTTAACTTAAGAATTTAAAATTAAAATAAATAATTCTAAAACATTTATTTTAAAATAATTATAATTAAAAAATATATATTTTTAAATAAATTAAAACAATTAATTTAAAACAATTAAAATTAAAAAAAAACAAATAATTACTCATGAAATACTATATATAAAAGAAATCGGCAACATGGGTCCTCGCATGAGGCCCACGTGCCCCCTACCCCAGGTGCTCATCCCTTAACCCTAATTTCTTCCTTATTATCTCTTCAAACCCTACTCTTCTCCTCTTTTCATTTCAATTTTTTTTTTGAAGTGTTCAGGGAGGTCGGCGACCATAGCCATCTCCCTACTAGGTCGACCCAGGTAACTTGTTTTCCATGAATGGAGGGTGCATCTAGCATAGTGGCGCATTCCCTCGTTCCTCGATGGCTTATCTTGGCACTCAGTCACTGGCTTTGGTGATGATCTCGTATTATGTGTGTTGTCTTTTGTTGTGTGGTTGTTTGTGAGGCATAAAGCACACAAACTCCCTTATGGTCTTGGCACTTGGGCGCTTGTCCTTTGACTTGCGTGTTGTAATGTGAGGCTCACCTGCAATGGTTAATTTTTTATTTTTTTCTGTTCGTTTTTTTTTTGTGTGTTATTATATATATATTTTGTATTTACAACCTACAAGCTACCCTTGGGCTGTGGCGTTTGATATTGGTCTAGCACACTATGCATACCTTAATCTGTCTATCCAACGTCTTGTGAATGGGAACTGCCTTATTACTTTGCCCTCGGTGATTCTATTGTATGTTTGGACATTGGCCTCGATGTGTGGAAGGCACAATAAGTGCACAAAGAACTCTTGCTTCAGCGCCAGGCTTTGTGTAGTGTATTGTAATAGTTGGATGATGATGTCTTATGGAATTTGGTATATGTGCTTGGATTTTTCTTGGATCGGGGCGTTGGGATCTGGTGCTTGGTTCCAGTCGTAGCAAAGCCCATTCCAGAGCTAGTAGCCCAGGTTTATGAACCAGGGTCAATCCCCCATAACCTAATGGTCCTAGATCAATAGACATTGAGCCAAGGACAAATGGCTCTATATCTCGATCCAAAAGAGATGCGTAGGCCAAAGGATTTGGATCCAAAATGAGCTAGGGAGGGATCTGGGCGCTTGGTTGCTCCATTGTTGAATGAAACACAAATTAAAAGATTTTTTGTGCAGCGCGTGGGCTCCTCTGTCATGGCTTTGCGTGGGCTTTGGTCATTGGGCTATGTGTCAGTGCTGGCACATTTTTATGGTGTGCAGTGAACCCCTTTCGAGCCTTCAAGTGATCTCCTCTTCCATGTGACTTTGACGCTCTGTGTTGTGTTGGGTGCTTAGATTGATAGCTCATGTGTTGGTCTCTTGTGGGCTTCCTTCCTCCTTCATGCTTGTAAGCATCAATTGTTGGAGAGAAATTAACTGCGCATGGATGGAGGTCTGCTTTTTCGAGGCGGGACAGGAAAGGATTTTCAAATTTTTTTTTTAATTATATACGCTACAGGATATTTGATTTCTTTCTTTGATTGATTTGATTTCAGCGATGAGGAAGGATGGCACGTATAATGATATGATTATCCAAGGTTTTCCATTCTCTATACAAAATAATTCACTGAACTTAATGGGGAGAAGGGTCTGGATGATTATCCACTAGAGCCACATCTACTGGTTGTGAATCTTACCCCGTGAATGGTAGTCGTTTGAGTAAACGTCTACGTATGGTGAAACTAGGTAGTCAACTGGTTCATCAATTGCTGGTGAAACGGCTGGTCCAACTGATGTGTCAAATGGGTCACTTCCAGGAGAAAATTTTGATGGGGAAAATGTGGCAATATGGTGGATGTTGTTATAAGGGTGTCTGTTCGTTTTTATCAGGAGGATTTTATAAAATTATATGCTTAGATTGCACGAGGGTTTTTTTCTTTTTTTTTTCTTTTTACAGACCTAGTTTCGTTTGTAGTTTTTTTTTTGTACTGCTAGGGTTTGCAATCTATCGGCCTCTTGTTCCTCATGTACAAGACGAGACCAAAACCAAGCTTTGAATCATTTATTGACTATAGTTTATGTTTTCTTCTTAAGCTTTTAGGGCAGGTGTGGGTGGTTCGATTTTATACCCTTGTGTCTTTCCATTTTCACTTAGATTAGTTATTTGATTATGGTGTCGCTGAAGATGATGAAGTATCTAAATAGTGATTGATATATGATTATCTCACATTATCACAATCTTTCAACTAAAGTTGTACTGTTATTGAATTTAAAATAGGATGATTAGATTGTATCATTAGCTCTATTGGCAAAGCTTGCGCTTAAAAGTCTTGTTTTCATTGTGATATTTGCTATACAATATTACTATACATTATTATTTACTATAAAATATACCATGCGTAAGGTCATTGCTTCCTTTACATTTTCAATATGTATGTCATTTATATTTATATTTGTGTTAAAAATTTATGTTCTTGGCTTGCAAGTTAGGCGGAGCTGGAGCTTGGACTAGATTTATCTAATTAAAGGGTTTCATGTTGTTTAAATTTTTGTGTGGGGTTTGTTTAAATTTTTGGGTGGGTAGGTAGGCCCTTGGCTCCAGATTTTGAACCAGGGCTCTGATACCATGTGTAGGGACCTAAATTTATGTAAGCCTAAAAATTCCATACAATTAAACATAAATTTATTTCAATGCCTAAGTAGTTCAATAATCATCTTATAAGCATAGAATTTTCAACATAAAATTTAATTTATCCACAACATGAATTAAATTTACGAACAACATGCTAATAATTTACAGAGGCATCACATAATTCAGAAAATTCATAAATAAAATACCTCTTCTTGATGCTAACCCTGATCTCTGTTTGTCCAAGATGAAGTTGAAGTTGTGCTAAACTCTGCCCAAAACCGACTAACCACCATGCTAGTTAGGAGCAACCTGTCTGGATCCCTAGCTCCAAGATACCATAAGGAATCCTGGCCCTCGTGCCCAAAACCCCCAGCAACTCGGTGCCCCTTGCAATGGTTCACCAAAACTCCAGAACCCAACAACAAAAACCAGAAAATATCCAAACCAGAACTATAGTCTTCTCCTCGCCAATAATTCTTCCTCCCCCAAATTCTCATAATCCCCTCTTGTAGGACTCTTTCCCTGTCATATCTTTCCCTTCACCAACTCTCCTCCCCTCCATTAATTACCTTATCCCCTCCTTTATTATCTTATCCTTAACCTGTCATACATAAAGTTTCATAAGGATTAAATTAAGGTTATTAAGCCCCTTAATTTATTACACTAATCATTGAATGTGTTATGTAATCAATTAATTAATTAACTAATCAATCAAAAGTTATAAAAAATAAATAAATAAATAAATAATATTATTAATACTAATCATTGTTTAACTAAAACCATATTAGGACAATTAATTATCTAATTAATTTTACTTAATAATCCCTATGCATCTATTTAACCAGGGTTGTTACAAATAACCTAGTCAACTTGTGGTCTTAAAGATTAGTTTTATAGTCAATAAATTCCTTTCAACCATTAAACTACAATTTTAGATTACCCAAAGACTTGGAATCTACTTATGCCTTTTTCCCAATTTCACGAGATTAAGAAAAACTTGAAGTTATGCATAGTTGTTTATTCCCATACCGGTGTTTAACCTAAAAGAGAAAGACAGATTATCATAAATGGAAATTACACCACCAACCCCACTTAACCCATAATTCTCTTCATTGGATTTGTCAAAGAATCCCTAAGGAAAATATTTGTCAATTATAGGTGGTTCTAATGGAGTTGCAATTTCCAATTTTGGGGTATGTCTAAGGTCTTCATAAATGTATTTGATTCTATGATACACTTCCAATGGAGAGAAAGGTTTCCTTTCAAAGAAAATCCCATTTCTTTTGATTGAAAGAGCTCAAGAAACAATGCAGGGTAAAGCTCTATGGTTGACAAGGGAGGGTTCCTCTTTCCATTTTTTTAAAGCTTTTAAGAAAGAATCCCCCTCCCAACTAGCTTAACCTCTATTTATACTTTTCTCTTCTTTCCAATGTTCCTTGGAAAAAAAACATGTAGGAGTAAGTGTTGAATGCTTTCATATTCTAATATACACAACATACATATGTTTGGTCCTTGCAAAACCATGTTCTTTAGTACATCCCTTGGGGGGGACTTATTGTTTATAGATAGCCAAAAGAATACCCTAGATTTCATAGGGTATTTCAACTTCCAAAGCAGTTTCCACCACCAACATTTTGGTTAATAATTTGGAAAAAATATTTCTTTGTAGAATAGGATGGAAAAGTAATCAACATTTGGATTTCATGACCATGTAAAAAAACATCTTTCTCCTCCTTTAATCCTAGTGGTGTAACTCTCTCATTAAACACCATCATTTCTAGGTAGTCCTAGATACATAACTATTTTATATATGTTTTTCCAAAAGGTTACTTTACCACTAGATAAAACATATGGCAAGGTGTTACATATTATTTTGGTCACCCTGATGATGATTACATAAACATGTGTTTAGGTTCCCAATATGATCTTTTGCCTAAGAAAAGCAACCTCTTTCCACCCTTGCAAGATGCATTTTTGGAAGGCCTTCACGGGATTCTCCCTTTACGCAGTGCGAAGATCCATGATTTCCGTAGGCTGCACTATAGCTAGCCCACAAGATTTCCATAGGCTGCTATATAGGCAGGTCACAACAACACTTTAAAACTAAAAGAGGAAAGAATTTCTAGTAGCCTCTAGAAGTGGAATCTTCTGGAAATATGAGGCGGCGTCTGTATGGTTACAATCCTACTGACTTCTTTGATTTGATGGGATCATCCTCATCTCTTTAACCACTTCAGCTTCTCCTATATAATGATAGGCTTCTCATGGAAAAGGTTAGAGGTACAAGGATAAAGAAGCATAGAAAAATTGATGAAAGAATAGGCTGAAGACTGTGTGAAGAATCTTATTTCAAGTGATGCTTGAGGTCTCCATTCATCCATCAATCTTTTGAGAGAAATATTCATGCGAATATCAGAGCAAATGTATGTGTGTGTCAAACAAAGGGCCACTGAAAGGGAACTTGCGGCATCAAGGCGATTCAGTTGTATCTTCTACCTTTCATTAATATAATATGGTGGCATGTCTCTTTCCCATAAAATGATTGATATTTTATAACATGACTCCTTGATCACATGTTTAGATTGTCATTGAATTTCACTATTGTTGCTTTCACATTGATTGATTTGTGTTACTGCAGATCCGATCTCATAGGAACATTGGAGTAATGCAGGATCAAGTGATTCATAAGGTATGTTATCTATTCCTTCTTTGGCAGTTAAATTCAATGATTGTAACCTAGGGAAAGCGTCTTGTTCCAACTTTTTTCGTTCTATATCCAGGTGGATCTAGGGGGATTAGTTCATGTCTGCATCTATCGATTTACCCGTTCAGAAAATTGGCGACTCCACTAGGGAGAAAGAACTTGATTGTAGTTTTTTGTTGGCCATTTTCTTATAGCCTATCTTTTACATTCTGTTTCAGTCTCTGAGTCTGTGGGAGATCCGACTAGACTCATTGGATTTAAAATTTTCTTGAGACCCTTTGTCCTTTTTGAAATTTTTTCTATTTTGTGAAATATTTCCGCACTGGACCTTATAGGTAGATCGCGAGAACCTTCTATTTCTGCACCCTAGTGGTTTGTTTTAGTGCGGTATTTCCACAACCTGCATGATTATTGGCCTATAGAAACCACTCATTTCCGCACTTTGTTATACTGCCTGCCTGCGACGGTGTTTGAAAACTTTTTTGATTGGATCTTGATCTCTATTGTTGCCCATTTTTTGCTTCAATCAGCTGGAAAAGGGTTTTTTAATACCAGTTCTTGACTGCTTCTGATTGTTTCAACTTGATCGTGATTGATTTTGGAGATCGAACACCTCTCTTTTGATTTATTTTTTATTTTTGTTTTTTATTTTTATTGACAAGGATATAATCTATGGAATTGTGTCTGAGTGCTTGATCGATTAAAAGTCTCACTTTGATTTGGAATTATAGGTTGCTTACACCTTCTGGATTGCTTAATGACCAGAAAACCATTCTCTTGTTTACATTTGAAGAAACCTTTTCTTGTCATTTTGTGTTTCTATCTTCATTGAAAGATCAATTTGGGTGCTTGTTGAGTGTTTTATTTTTCATTGATTGCTTATCCTTTCTTAGTTCCGCCCCTACTTCGGTTTCTCAAAAATAAAAACTTAAAGTTTTTTTAGTGTTTTAAGTAATCGCTTATACAGAAAATAGTGGCGTTCAAAAAATTGAAAAAAAAATGAATAGTGAAATCATATTGTCCATGATTGCTTGGTATTACATTAAAAATAAAAGGGATTGTACGTCGTAGTTCACATTGTTCCGAAAGAATACTTTCTCCCTACTGTAGGTAGAATTCATCGAACAAAAGTTTGCATCATTCATTTCTATTTTCATGATTATTGGGTCAAAGTCTTACACAACATTGGTTTCATTCTCATCTCCCTCTTGAGTAACGACAGCCTTTAATAATATTACGAAACTCTAAAATTCAACTAGTAACATTTTATAGGGTTGTTTTACACCAACATTAGCTAGGCTAGGGATTTGGAATAGGCAGTGAGACACACTCGCGAAAGCAAAAAACAAGCAATAGTGTCTTGTGATAGGGAGTGTCCAAATCCATTTGCAACATTTTGTCCTGGGAAGCCCTTCTCACACACGGGTCAAAACTGAGGTCGCATTGGGATTGGCAGAGTTACTCACCCTGCTTTGTTGATTTCAGTGTAGAGATTGCACGTATTATGGGGGTCTCTTGAAGGTATACCCACAATGATGAGTGTAATCCTTTCAAGTTGATTTCGAGCTCGATACCCTTCCCTTGCATGTGGATCAAACTGTCGACTATTTCCCTAGGCATCACTATTGTTTGTGGTAACTTTAGTAGCCTATCTTCTTAGGATCTTACACATGGTGACTGTGGAGGGGCAAGTCTCTACGGTACCTGGAATCGACATTGGCCAGAATCATTCGGGCTCCTTGGAGGGTATACCCACGATTATGTGTGGGAGCTTGCACTAGGGTGTAAGTCTGTTAAGTAGGTTGTCAATGTAAATTTTCCACCCTAGCCTAGCCCCATCTTGTCTCGACGTTGTGACATTAGATTTCATCACCAACTAGTGACTTTGGAATAGGAAGGTCTTGTTTGCTTGGTTTTGATTCCTAGATTTTACTAGTAAGTGATGTTTGTTTAGATAGTTGGCCATAGATTTTTTCCGTAATTTTTTTGGTTCCACCAACATAGACCCTCCCCATCGTTCACGTAGGGTACATGGACTTCCACCGGAAAACATGGAAGATTATACCTCTATACCCACTCACACATAAGAGGGATCTCCTCAACAGATTGAAATCCAAGATACCAATGTAACACAAGAGGAAGGTTCAGCCTCTTTGGAAAGTTTATGAATTATTTCCGATTCTATGGAAGCTTTCCGCATCCCTCCTGGATATGAAAGATGTTTTATCTAGATGAATTTTGTCAGGGAACTTGTTGTTGTTTCTTCTGGAGCTCTAACTGAAACTTTTGGGACCAACGATCCTTTTTGGACTACTGACATAGTTAGAATCCCACCTTGTATGGTATGACACCTTTATGGCTCAGGGGTAGGAGTAGATATACCCGCCATCCATGAGCTACCCGATATGTCTGTCATCCTCACAGTCTCCTTAGGTCATTTTTCCAGTACAACTGCTTATCTCTTTGCTGGCTCAGAAGCCTAGTTAGTTATCCCTAGTTCAACCGTCTCTTTTCAAATGGCCTACTCTACAATTCTTCCTCGTGCTACGACTATTCCCTCTGGGAATACAGTGGTCAACCATGCTCTCATTGGTACACCACATTCCTCTAGACGTACTCTTTCTCTTCCTCTTGGGTATCACGCTTTGAATCATTCGGCTGCGATCCATACCATAATTCCATCTGGAGTACCACTTGGGCATAATACCTTTGCTGGTTATGTTCCCACGCCTTCCCAAGTCCTCTCCGGAGGGTCTTATCCACCTTTTCATGGTAGATCTGGCCCTAGTGGCTCCAATCCAATTGGTAGCACTCATCATCTACTCACTTCCGGTTACCAGGTTCCCACTGGGGGGAAATCCTATATCAGGGGGAAACCTCAATCCAGGGGTCACACTGAAATTGGGGCACCTCCTCCATATGGAGGACATTCTCAGGTTGGAACTTATAATTCACAATTTGGACCGAAAACATCAAACTTGTTAGCCCACCTTTGGAACCTTCAAGCAAACCCACAACCCTCTGGGGGACAACCTTCTCAAACCATTGTTTCGGCACCCCCGAACTACGGTCAACCATATCCAGGTTCTTTGAATCCCACTTGGGGCCCGAATGTTCAGTCCAATATTCCTTTCCAAGGGAACATCCCTAACCAACCCAACCCCACGGGCTACATGCCTCCACACCAAAAACCGAATCTACCCAGATCTTTGCATTATATGGAAACTGCTTACGGTCCTACTAGTATACTGACAAGACTTCCTCCCCAAATTCACTAGTACCCTCATGTGAATAGACAGTTACCATTTTTGGCCACTTTGGACCTCCCTGATCTGTCTAGAATTTTGAATGATCCTATCCGTCACTCTCCTCATTGGCCTGTCATACTGACCAAACTCCCATCCGACATTCCTAAGTTCGATGGTAAACCAGGAGAGGATCTGAACAATCATGTCATGACTTTCCATTTTTGGTGTTCATCCAACTCTTTGATGGAAGACTCCATTTGATTATGTCTTTTCCAATGAGCTCTCACAGGTTTAGCGATGAAGTGTTATATAAATTATCGCGAGGCTTCTTCATCGATTTCAATACCCTAGCTATGGCTTTCCTCACTCACTACCAGTTGCCAATTCATTATGAAATGGGGACTAATATTTTGAGTTCTTTCAAGAAAAGTACAGCCATGCACATCTCCGATCACATTCATGAGTCGAGACGAAGACGATGTCTAATCAAAATCAATATTCCTAATCCATTATTGGCAGAATGGTTCACGAAATCCTTCGTGAATGACATATCTAAAGACATTGTTATGGGTGGAGTTATCACAGAAGAACAGGCGATCAGTCATGCCCAGTATCTTGATCTCGTTTATTCACAAATGGGTACTCTTTATGACCTACTCCCTAATGCACCTCGTCCTTCTACCACAACCACCTCAAAAACCCCAGCAGCTTCTCATGTCGTTGATGGTGTGATAGGTACTTTCCATGCTAAACCTCAATCTGCAAAGACCTCTCACACCATGCCCAAATCCCATGCTTCTAATGTTCAAACTGCTCTGATGCCCACCCCTCCCACTGGTAAAAATTCAAAAGTGAATTCCATTCAATTGAATCTTACCAGTAAGAATAAATATAAAAAAGGGAAGGGTAGGAATAAGGAGGATAAAAATAACAATCCATAACTTGACAAGACCAAGTCACAACCTGTCGATGACAATGAAAAACACAAACCTCACTATCCTTGCCTTATCTGTGGTGATGATCACTACATGAAGGATTGTCCAAGACGTGATGAGGTCACGAAGTTCCTCCAAGGGACCCCAAAAAATCCTACAACCATCGTCTTGTCTCAACCCTTCCCTTCTCAACAACAGGCTCAATTGGTCATCCATGATCAACCTTCTTCCTCCACCACCTCCTATGTACTTATGTGTAATGGTGATTCATAGAAGAATGACATCACACTTACCACTCATGCCAAATATTACTCTTCCTCCAAGGAGAAAGTTAACAATATGCCACCTCCGTTGGTTCAACAATCTCCCTCGGCTCCACCTTCCAATGGTCCTCTTCATCTCGAATCACCAAACCCCGATACAGTCCTTCACTCTCCTCCCAAGTGTGTGGTTTGAAAGTCTTCTTTCAATCCTCATGCACGTGCTACCCATAACTATAGTATAGTAAAAGATCTGTCACAAGCACCATCTGCGATGTCATCCCTCGAAGTCCTTCATATTTTTCCTACACAACGGAAGGAACTATTGAAAGATATTGGTGGAATCGATCCTATGGATACAAATTTAATAATATTTGACTTGGAAGATCACATTCCAAGGTTACCCCCTCAGCTCGCATTTCAAATCCAATTTGTTGTCTCTGACAAGAACATTTGTAGAACAATTATTGATGAGGGTGCCTCGATGTGTTTCATGTCTATTACCTGCTGGAAAGCCATCAGCTCTCCTCCCTTAACTAAATCACACAACACACTCAAAGCCTTTAATGGCTCTAGATTTAAACCTTACGGTGTCCTCCCATCATTGCCTATTATGTTAGAAGGAAAAATGGTCAACGTTGAAGATGAGGTCTTTGACGCTCCTCTCGATTACAACCTTTTACTTGGCCATAGTTAGATCGATTCCATGCATGCAATTATCTCTACTCTTTTCCGCATCGTGCACTTCCCACATTAGAGAAAAGTAGTTACAGTAGACCAAATGGCCTTCTTTAACTTTGATACACGTACCAACAACGTACCTTTCATTGCAAAGACACCCCCTAGGTATGAGAATGTTGGTGTGGGTCTACTAAAATATTCCACTCTAATGGGTACGTTTCCAATCCCACCACCCGATGTTCCACCTCCTTTGGTTGCCTCGATTAACATGATATGCACCTTCGTCTGTGAAACTCCCGGGTCTTCTGACCCTTGGATAGTACCCGCACTCGGTGATTATCTTCACTGCGACGTTCGGATGCCTTTAAGTCCAGTTGAATCCACCTACCAAGCCATTCAATCCGCTGACCCTTCTACTCCCTCTCTCGGTGATTCACCTCCTAACCCGTTCCACATCACTTTTCCTACAGACAAGATGATTATGTCAGTTATGTTGATGGAAGATACCCCTGGGATGATGGACATCATCATTCCATTCTCTTCCTCGAACAACACACACTCGAGAGTTACCAACGGATCTAGACCCCATCAACCATTGTCATTATTTCTTCAGTTCTTGACTCCGTACAGGATGTGTTATATGAAGGGAACTTAAGTAACATTTCACCCACCATCCCCCTCGACATCTCTATCAAACCTGGAGTTGTTGAAAATGTCCATATCGAAGCTTCCTATTCCACCAAGGAGGTTGTCACATATAAGTCACTTTTCCAAGAATTTCATGACATCTTCACGTGGAGCTACAAAGAAATGCCTGGAATTGACCCCAATATTGTTGTACATGAAATCAAGATATACCTGGGTTCCAAACCCATATGGCAGAGACTTCATTCAGTCCAACCCCATAAAGCAGTTGCTATTAAGCTTGAAGTAGAAAAACTTGTTAAAGACGACTTTATTTATCCAGTGGCTTTGACTGATTATGTATCCAATCTAGTTCTAGTTAACAAGAAGCAAGGTATGATCCATGTCTGTGTTGATTATAGGGATATCAACAAAGCTTGTCCTAAGGACAACTTTGCTACCCCCTTAGTTGACCAAATCATCAACAATTGCACTGGAAATGAAATCTTCACTTTGATGGATGGTTTCTCTGGATATAATCAGATCAACATCTTACCTATGGATCAATACAAAACCGCTTTTATTTTTTCTTGGGGCACTTTTTCTTACCGAAAACTGCCCTTCAGTTTAAAGAATGTCGGTGCAATGTTTCAACATGCTATGTATTATTCTTTCCAAGATATTAAGCACATTGTACAACCATATTTAGATGACCTACTAACACATTCCATGCATCGTAGTGATCATCCAGCCCACCTCTGAGCCATTTTCCTTCTCTGTCAGTTTTATCGCATATGATTAAACCCACACAAATGTGTCTTTTGCATGGAATCTGACTGACTCTTAGGTTTTATTGTGTCATGTCAAGGGATCAGGGTAGATCCTTTGAAAGTTGAGGCGATTCTCAATCTCCCTCCTCCTTATTCACTTCACCAGCTACAAAGTTTGCAAGGGAAGGCAAGCTTTCTACGTCATTTTATCCCAAACTATGTTGATTTAACACTCGGATTTACTCGACTATTAAAGAAAGGCTCTAAATTTGTATGGGACACCACTACCAATAAAGCCTTTGATGCTTTTAAATTGACTTTAACCCATACCCCACTACTTTTCCCGCCCAATTATAGTCGAGATTATTTCCTTTATCTCGTTGCTTCAGATTCAACCATAGCCATGGTTCTGGGCCAAGAAGACGATTTACATGACAAACATGTCATTTATTATTTAAGTCAGAGTCTCACGACTACCGAAGCCAAGTATTTACATGTTGAAAAACTGGCCTTGGCAGCTGTCCAACGATTCCGTCACTATATCTTACTTTGCAAGACCACTGTAATTTCTGATTGCAACCCCATGCAACACATTCTTACCCGCCAATTGCTCGGGGGAAAATACTCCAAATGGATAGTCATCCTCCAAGATTTTGACTTAGAATTCGAACGTGCTAAGTCTAAGAAATACTTCGTGTTTGTCGAATTGATATGTGACCTTCCCTATTATGAGACAAAAAATGTAGCAGAGGATTCATTACCCAATGAATCCCTTTTTCTGATCATTTCTAATGACCTTTGGTATGGAGATATCATTATATATATCCAGTATCAGAATTTTTGGCCCAATTTGTCTCATACTGATAGTCATCGCATACGTTACCAAGACCGTCAATATATCATCCTCGATGATACCCTTTATCGTCTTGGAGTTGACTCCGTTTTTTGACAATGTCTCACTTATGATGAGGCTGAGAAAGATTTGAATGACTACCATTCTGGAGCATGTGGTGGTCACATGTCTGGGTATGATACTGCCCAAAATATCTTACAAGCTAGGTATTTTTGTCTTTCTCTATTCAAAGCTTGTATTATTTCCATCCAAAAATTCCACGCCTACTAAACATACAACAACAAAATATATCTCACCCTACTCCCTTACATCCCATAGTTTCCATTGGACCCTTCGCTAAATGGGGCATCGATTTCATGACATGTAACCCTCACTCGGTTGGGGGGCATAGGTACATTATTGTAGTTGTAGATTATTTCACGAAGTGGGCTGAGGCGATGCCTACATTCAACAACACAGGAAAAACTGCAGCCCTATTCATCTTCAATCACATTATTACACGATTTGGAATCCCAGAGGCTATCATTACTGATCACGGTAGCCACTTTCGAAACTTTACGATGTCTCATCTTACAGAAAAGTTGGTTCTTTGACATGAAAACTTAACCCCCTACTATCCATAGGCCAATGGCCAAATCGAAGAAATAAAAAAAGTACTTATTACCATGGTTCTACAGATTATCGAAATTCACAAAAAAGAGTTGGCAAACGATGTTGTTCTCAGCATTGTGGGCCTATCGGACATCCGTGAAGTCATCCACAGGGTTTACACCCTTCCAATTAATGTATGGGTTAGAAGTTGTTCTACCGATTGAATGTGAAATTCCATTGCTAAAACTAGTCGTCGAACTTCTCCCAAACACCTCTGTTGAGGAGGAACGTCTGTTGTATATTATGCAATTGGAAAAAACCTATCGCGATGTTACCCTATTTATTGAAACCCAGAAGAAAAACGTAAAATCCCAATACGACAAACATGTCAAGCCACACGTATTCTCTGAAGGTGATCTAGTTGTCCTCTATGAACAAGATCGTGATTTGCTAGGAGCCAAAATTTTTGAGGCTATGTGGCGAGGCCCTTATATTGTTAAAAGAGTATTGGAGAAGGGAGCATATGAGTTAGTAGATTACGATGGAATTCCTTTGAGTGAACCTAGAAATGGGATTTACTTGAAGAAGTACTACGCTTAGCCTATCTCTGCATAAGCACTTGTATTTTTACTGTATCATACTCTTGTGTGTTACTTTAGTGTGTTTTTGCTATTTGAATTTTACCCCTGGATACTTACCTTGCATTGTGTTTGGTCTCCATATGTCGGTGTTTTCACTACCTTATATTGGCTTCACCGATGGTGCTAGCTGTAGTACCCGAAATTTAGCTTCTGTTGCTTGGGAAATCTATGCACCCTCAAACGAACTTATTTGTCTACAAGGTGTTTGTCTCGGTCGAGCGACCAATAATATTGCAGAGTATAGCATGGCCATTGAATTATTGACTAGTGCTATTTCTCTAGGGATTTGTCGCTTCATTATACGACTTGATTCACAGCTAGTAGTACTACAGTTAAACAATGTCTATACTATCCGAAGCCTTACTCTATTACGGGTATATTTATGAATCCACCTCTTGGAACGTCATTTTGATTATATTGAATATCAACACATTCCTAGATGTCTAAATATATTAACTGATGCTCTAGATAATTATGTATTAGACAGACATTTGAGAAATTTGTAATTCTAATCACATTTCACATATAGTATAAAAATCAGAGTAAACCGGTAAAAGAATCATGTATATATATAATGATATAATGTTTACAAAAAGAGTTTTCATACAAAGATCAAAATATCAAAATATAGAGCCCATGGCCCCTACAAAATGGCATCATGGATGCCTCTCGCGACAACATACTACTGCTCTCACTACCCTACGTAGTAATCAACTAAGTGAGCCAAATATGCCCACTGTATGGCATTGATAATGCCTCGGGATATCCTCGATGGATATATCATGGATTCCTATTGTCAAGCCTTCCAGGTTCTACTCTATCGCATCATAATCCTCAACATCCCATCCAGCTACTATGCGTGCCTCTCCTCACCTCTGAATAGGAGAAGAGAACAGGGGTCGATGTGTCCCTACATCTGCATGATCGAAATTTTTTATTAGTCTTTTGATCGAAAATGCAAAAACATTAAATATTTTAAAAACTCATAAAAACATTGTAAAAAAAAATGTCTTTCTTACCTATATCTCCCCACTGAGATCCCTCAGGGAGAACCAAATATGGATCACCCCAAAATTCTAGACTGGCATAATCATAATCATCAATCATCAGGATTTGCGGTCCCAACCAATTGAAGAATGCATCATCATACTTCACAATACAATCCACCACATGCCATGTTATCAGGTCACACCATATTTTCATTCGTGGGTCTCTCGGAGTTGGTATTCCCCATTCCACCTGTAGGCGTAGGTGTGGAACTCTTTCTAGGAAGAAATATACTAAAATGGACCCATAACCAAACTATTTTAGGTCCCCATTCTTGCTTTTCATGAGTTGGATTTTCATGCTGCGTAATACATCATCACAACAATTGAATACTCAAGGTTCCAAGCATTCAATAGCATATTGAAAGAAAATTTGGAGTGCTATGTGTGGTGAAGCACTCCCTGCCATCCATGTAATAGTGAAAAGGATGGTTCTGAGAGTCAAATCTCTCACACCTCAGATTGCTACTTTTCCTTTACGTCTTTCAGCATCAGGTTCACAATGCCGACAAATGTACTCACTCATGGGAAAACCACCACCTCGACCACCTGTCAGAGTCACGCGTGCCCCACAACATGACAACCCCGTCAGGAAATAAATATCCTCAATATCCAAAGAGAGGACATGAACGCTCACATGGAACACTTTTTGTTCTGAATCCCACATATGAGCCAAATATTCTAGTAATCTTCATTGGACTCTCATGCCCTGAACTTTGAATAATTTTAATAGACCAGAATGTCGAAGTGCATTCACAGTCCCCTGATCATTTAAATCCATAAGATCTTCATGCTCACACTCTCTCCATTCCAACATCTTTGCACACAAACACCTACATGGGAAACAAAGAAGATCTTTAGCACACTTTTTCAACATTTTTTGGGTTTTTTGTTGAGTCGACGTTCACTTTTCATTTTAGTTTTTCGGCCACCGTGATCAAGATTCAAGTACAGTGTGGAATTTTCATGAGTGTACCTTAACGCACCTGTGGAAATCATTGATCTCTGTAGGGCCCGTTATAGGCCACTCGCGGCGGCCCCAATACACGACTAGCGATCCCAAATCATCAAAAAATCTTGATTTTTTACCATCAAAAACAAAAATTAATCCATTGAAAGGATAGAAGATGAGATGATTACCTCTTTTACACAATCCTTTCATTGAATGATCCCCTGTGGCCTCCACAATCCATCACTGAATTTGAGGTAAAAAACAAGGGTTTTTGGTAAGTTTTTGACCAAGTGCAAATAAAATGGTGAAAAAAAACTTTTTTCTTCTATTTATTACTTTTTTATCATTTTTCCTAATATTTTGTTTTATATAAATACATTTTAGTCAAAAACCCATTAAGTCTAAAGGTCTTGTAAGTGTTTTGTTCCTTGCTGGAAACAATTTACGACATTGGACAACGAAGTATGCACATTCTTTTTCGATTTGTTTTGGTCGCATGTACAATTACTTTTTAGGGTTTTCAAAAAAACCTCGAGCATAGTCTTTGTTCGTTCTCGATCTCGAAAATCAATGAGAATGTAACCAAGTATACTTTTGTTGTCTTTTTTTACTCGTTATGGTAACACGAAAACAACGAAACCTATGGAGAATTCTTTAAGCTCTTTTCATGCTCCCTAAAAACGAAAAAAGTGCCAAGTGACCTTGTTCTTTTCATGCTCATAAAAGTATTTGAAGAAAATGTTTGATGGGTGATAATTTATCACTTTTTTGGTCTTGTCAAACTAATTTACGAAAAAGTAACTGGTAGAGTTCTCTTTAAGTGTTTTTCAAACTCTCAAAACATGAAAATCCCCCAAGTTTTCTATGTTTGGACTCGTTAAACAAACATCGAAAGGACTGCATGGGACCGAACCACTCCTTCTTAGGGTTCGTTAAATATACTCTGAGGGACTCGTCTGAAGGATGAGCTTAAATTGACAAGCATATGTTATCCTCCTCAAGATTGCATAAAAATAAAGAGGTACTCGCTAGAAATGGTGGGGGGGAATTTGGGAAAGGAATGTGTCTCTATATTTGTATTAATGGCAGTAAGCATCACTCTTGACCATGACACCCCTCTTCATCGTTTGAATTTGGGTTGGGTAATCTGTTTGTCTCTTGTCTGACCTTCTGCAAGTTCATATCTTGGGTCGTCTTTGAGTCAATACTGCCAAGATCATTGTCATTTCATTCATATGTTCAAGAGAAGTTCAACTGAAACCTTCTATCAAGTTGGTCATCTGTAATTGTCCATTATTACCATGTCGTCCTTCTTTGTGTCAGTCCCAAGTCACATATGTATTTTTCTCTACCCTAAATTTGTTACTTATTTCGTGTCATTGATGGGGGATACATCAAGGCCCTCCCGTGACAAGTCTTTTCCTGTCGACTTCAACTCATTATCCAAGAAAAGGACTTAGAAATTATTTAGTACCTTAGAGCCTGCATGCCTCAATGGTAGGTTTCTTTGCTTTCAATAGTGGATTCACATCATTGATCCATGATCGAGAGATTCTGTCAAGTGTTCGACTTCAACTCATTTATTCACACTTTTTGGATTGTACTGGAGTACCTTGGGAGTCATTGACATCAATGGTGATTTCCCTCGCACTTGTTAACAATTTTCATTAATGATTGGTAATCAAGTGGTTTCTATTCACGTTCGACTTCAATATATGTAATCATGTGACTAGAATTGTACTAACGGATGATGGATTGAAGACTCTGGACTTCATCATTTTTTTGGTCCAGGTTGTGATGGAGTATTTGTGATTTGTTTTGACACATAGATCCACCTTGTATGTCTCGTGGCTAAGTTCATACTTGAGTTTTCGATGCATGGATCCACATTGTATTCCTAGTGGCTATGCAGAATCTTGTTGACATGGATCCACATTGTATAATTAGTGTCCATGACCTACATTTATGATTTCAATCATTTACGGTCTGAAAATGGGAATGCCTACTTCATACATGGTGTGATATTATATAGATTCTTGATTGTTTGCAGGTTCCTTATTGGTGCGCCCCTAGTTCTTGACACATACACGCTTATTTTACAAAGTATTTCGGTTGTCTTGAGTTCCAGCCTCATAATTTGGGGGGCATTTTGTTACACATTATTTTGGTCACCCTGATGATGATTACATAAACATGTGTTCAGGTTCCCAATATGATATTTTGCCTAAGAAAAGCAACCTCTTTCCACCCTTGCAAGATGCATTTTTGGAAGGCCGTCATGGGCTTCTCCCTTTACACAGTATGGAGACCCTTATTTCCACAGGCTGCACTATAGATATCCTGCGAGATTTCTGTGGGATGCTATATAGGCAGGTGTGACGACACTTTAAAACTAAAAGAGGAAAGAAGTTCTAACAGCCTCTAGAAGTGGAATATTCTGGAAATATGAGGTGGCGTCCATATGGTTACGATCCTACTGAATTCTCTGATTTGATGGGATCATCCTCATCTCTTTAACCACTTTAGCTTCTCCTATATAATGATAGGATTCTCATGGAAAAGGTTAGAGGTACAAGCATAAAGAAGCATAGAAAAATTGATGAAAGAATAGGTTGAAGACTGTGTGAAGAATCCTATTTCAAGTGAAGCTTAAGGTCTCCATTCATCCATCAAGATTTTGAGATAAATATTCATGTGAATATTGGAGAAAATGTATGTGTGTGTTAGATCAAAGGGCCACTGAAAGGGAACTTGCGACATCAAGGTGATTCAGTTATTCTACCTTTCATTAACATAATACGGTGGCACGTCTCTTTCCCATAAAATGATTGATATTTTATTACATGACTCCTTGATCACATGTTTAGGTTTTCATTGAATTTCACTATTTGTGCTTTCACGTTGATTGATTTGTGTTACTGCAGATCCAATCTCATAGGAACATTGGAGTAAAGTAGGATCAACAAAGACATAAGGAAGTGATTCATAAGGTATGTTATCTTTTCCTTCTTTGGTAGTTAAATTCAATGATTGTAACCTAGGGAAAGCATCTTGTTCCGTCTTGTTTCATTCTAGATGCAGGTGGATCTAGGGGTATTAGTTCATGTCCACATCTACCGATTTACCCGTTAACACAAGGTTTAAATTCCTTCTTCTCTTATAAATATCAAGACACTTTCAATTAGAAGAAAGAAGACCCCACAACATACCCAAGGATATAGGAAAATCTTCCTTCTGCTTCCATTTCCTATCTTCTAGGAAATCCAATTCCCTAAGAAGGGAAAGGCTAATACAATAGCTCTCCAATCATAGAATCATTTATTGATGATTTTTTTCTCTACATTATCCCATATTCCAAGAAAATAGCATTAATATGTTTTTCTTGATCACTTTTTTCCATATCAATATATTTCGATCCATCTCCATAAATTTCTAGTGGTTATTTCATTTCCAAAATGGTGTATGTTCTTGAGTCCCCAAATTCCTAAAGATTTAGTTTTGGGAATTCTTTGTCATTTCCCTAATGGAATTCCCTTTTCTTTGTTCCCTTTCCACAAGAAATTGAAACATCTATTTCTAACTTTATACAAGATACAAATTGGGATCCGTATATGGTACACCATTAAATATGGGTGGATTCTCTGACTAGATTAATCAAGGTTATGATTCCTCTAGTTGACAACCATCTAGTAAAATGATTTGTAATAGTTTTCTCTACTTTTTAGAAGAGTCATTCCTAGTATTTACGTCTATATCCATTTTATTTTAAGCTAAAACCTAAGTACTTCAAACCACTATTAAAATCAATCACATGAAAAGGAAAAATCCTAGTGATATTATCAATTTATCTCTCATTCAAACCACTGAATGATATACACTACTACATTTGGGGTAAAAAAACAACATTGCTTCGACGCTTACATGTCAAAATTAGTCCTTTTAAGAAAAATATCGTACTTTCATTTTCTTTGAGTTTGACGTCATTTTGTAAACATTGTTATAAGGATGTCTCAAATAAATAGTATTGTTTTATCTATAACCATGGATGTCGATATTACATCAAGTGTATGCATAATACATCTCCATGAAACAATGATTTAATGATGCTCTGAAAGGTCATTAAACCAACGTTAATGACCTATAAATCCCATTGAATGAATCCCAATTCAACACAATTAAACTTATAATGAAACCTAAATATTGATAAATCGATGTCTGTATAATTGAAACAATTCTCCTAACATCGATATATCAACTTTAGGGGGGCACATTTTAATAAGAAACCCTCATCTCAAAAGTTTTCAATTCTACCCTATGGAAATAACTCTTGATGATGTCGAGTGGTGTTGCTAGTGGCATTGAATTCCAACTCAACAATGGTGACAATTCATGGTTATATTATCCCAACATTGTTAATGAATCAACGTTTTCGAGCTAATGCAATGATGAATCATCAACATTACGATGATGGAAATCAAGACCACTAGAAACACTATTCCATATTGTCGATACGGGAATACAAAGGATGCACAAAGAAATGTGAGATAGATATTTCATAGAAAAATGCATAGGGAGAGAGATATATAATTAACTTGGGTACTTGTGAAATAATGTCTCTTTGTCACATTTATCCTCTATTTTTATTTCTTGCAAAAGTTAAATGTCAAGTGATTTCAATCACTTTAATAACCACTTTTATTCATTTTATTATGTGCATCAATGAATACATAATACATAATACAATAAATATTAATAGAAGCATTAATATACTTTTCTTGATCATTTTTTTCCATATTAATCTATTTCGACCCATCTCCATAAATTCCTAGTGGTTATTTCATTTCTAAATTGATGTATGTTCTTGAGTCCCCAACTTCCTAAAGATTTAGTTTTGGGAAGTCTTTGTCATTTCCCTGACAAAATTCCCTTTTCTTTCTTCCCTTTCCACAAGAAACTGAAACATCTCTTTCTAACTTTATCCATGATACAAATTGGGATTTGTATATGGTACACCATTAAATATGGGTGGATTCTCTGACTAGATTAATCAAGGTTATGATTCCTCTAGTTGACAACCATCTAGTACACCAATTTGTAATATTTTTCTCCACTTTTTAGAAGAGTCAATGCTAGTATTTACGTCTATATCCATTTTATTTTAAGCTAAAACCTAAGTACTTCAAACCAGTATTAAAATCAATCACATGAAAAGGAAAAAGCCTAGTGATATTATCAATTTATCTCTCATTCAAACCATTGAATGATATACACTACTACATTTGAGGTAAAAAAAACAACATTGCTTCAATGCTTACATGTCAAAATTAGTCCTTTTAAGAAAACCATTGTACTTTCATTTTCTTTGAGTATGATGTCATTTTGTAAACATTGTTATAATGACGTATCAAATAAATAGTGTTGGTTTATCTATAACCATGAATGTCGATATTACATCAAGTGTATGCATAATATATCTCCATGAAACAACGATTTAATGATGCTCTGAAAGGTCATTAAACCAACGTTAATGACTTATAAATCCTATTGAATGAATCCCAATTCAACACAAATAAACTTATAATGAAACCTAAACATTGATAAATTGATGCTTGTATAATTGAAACAATTCCCCTAACATCGATATATCGACTTTAGGGGGCACATTTTGCTAAGAAACCCTTGTCTCAAAAGTTTTCAATTCTACCCTATGGAAATAATTCTTGATGATGTTGACTGGTGTTGATAGTAGCATTGAATTCCAACTCAACAATGGTGACAATTCATGGCTATATTATCCCAACATTGTTAATGAATCATCAACGTTTTCGAGCTAATGCAATGATGAATCATCAACATTACGATGATGGAAATCAAGACCACTGGAAACACTATTTCATATTGTCGATACAGGAATACAAAGGGTGCACAAAGAAATGTGAGAGAAATATTTCATAGAAAAATGCATAGGGAAAGAGATATATAATTAACTTGGGTACTTATGAAATAATGTCTCTTTGTCACATTTATCCTCTATTTTTATTTCTTGCAAAAGTTAAATGTCAAGTGATTTCAATCACTTTAATAACCACTTTTATTCATTTTATTATGTGCATCAATGAATACATAATACAATAAATATTAATAGAAGCATTGGTCCATTCATTTCATCTCAATAAATTTTAGTAGGAGCAAAAAGATAATTTTGTATTGAAGGATGAGCAAATCAAAATGTCTTTGTATACGTGATTTGACCAATTCAAAATTTTAATTTCAACGGGGCACTTCTGATGATTATGAAACATAAACAAGATTCCAAGTCATCCAAACCTTATTCCTTATGAGTTGTGAGTATAACTAGAGAGTGATATAATTAGAGTGGTGAGTGATAAGATGTTTGAATCCTTCCTTCACCATCAACTAAGAGAAGTGTTTAATATAATTTACAATGTATGATATGCCTATCTAGTGAGATAGTAAGAGACACAAATTAGGTTTTTTTTTATTAATTTTAATGACTATTATACCTTCCCTAGAGATGATTACCTAACAATGAGAATTGAAATGATTATAGAACCATACAAATAACTATATTTCTATAAGATAAGGTATTTGGAATTGTAATAAGGTGAGTAAGGAATTAGATTGATACATTAATTATTCCTTTGATCCTAGATTTGTTCCTAACTTTTTATTTATTTATGAGTAAGGAATTAGGTTGATACATTAAGTATGCCTTTGATCCATAGTTGTTCCTAATTTTTTATTTATTTATGTTGAAATGGTTACACATAATACATGTATGATTATTATCTATTTTGTGATCGTTTAATTAGACTAAAAGGAAGTGACACTTGTCCAAGTGATTTCTAATTATTTACTTTCTCTAGTCAAAGGGAGTAGTATTTCTCTTGTATGAAACATTCCACATTATAACAATATTTCGGATTGATAAAATTATTGGACAAGCATTTTTTCAAACGAAGTTCTTCTTGGTATTTGGAAGGTGTACTATATATCTCCCATAAAGTCATCATAGATGCATTTTCAAAATGAATGGGCTATATAACCCCCATAAAGGTATCAAAAGCTCATAGAACATCATAGGTTAATCCCATGTTCATAAGTCAAGGGTAATGGATCCATCCTTTCAAATAAAACTAGAAATATCCCAAAAGGTATCAAAAGCTCATAGAACATCATAGGTTAATCCCATGTTCATAAGTCAAGGGTAATGGATCCATCCTTTCAAATAAAACTAGAAATATCCCAAAGAATATTAAGAGAAAAATATGAATGCTTGGAAGTTGTTACAAGAAATCATTTCCACTTTATAATTTCTAGCTAGCCAAATTTGTATAGAAATTTCTAACTAAGCTAAGTGCCTTTATTCATATGAGTCCAATGGACTTTCCCTTTATATGAAGGGGTGTGTAAATACACGATGATAATTATGGGGAGCTTGATGGATGACTAATTGAGGTCATTTTCCATCTGGTGAATCCTACTATTGAAAACCAATCATAGATATTGTGGGGACTAACATTAGTTATAAACATGTTTACCAATTTTGGAGATGATTTCCACAAGTGCAAGTCCATCTTTTTATCTTATTCTAAAGTCAATAAATCAATATACTTGAGAAAAACACTAAACATGGTGATTGCATTAGGTTTTATGCCTCATACTTGCATTTTATTGAAGAATGGAAAGGTTTCATGAAAGCAACCATTCTTATTGCATAACCATGGATATTATTACCTTGTTTTAGAGCAAATAAATTAACACACATAGGAATAACACAAAAAATGGTGATTGAGTTAGATTTAACACCCTTGACTTGCATTTCATTGAATAATTCGAAGGATTCATGGGGTTGGTCATTCTTATTACATAATCGTGGATTTTTTTATCTTGTTCTAGAGAAATAAAATCAACACATATAGGAAAAAATAAGTAACTATAGTGAAGAAGAGATATCTTGTAATATCCCCAAGGATGAGCCTAGTTATATTATGTATTGTAAATGTATTTTGTAGGTTGGTGAGCTGAGTGTTGATAAGCTAGTGGGCTTATGTGTTTATTAGGCTGGAGATCCTAAGTGTTAAAGGCCAAGAGCCTCATTTTGTATATGTAATTATGAAGATCATTAATAAAATATAAACATCACTGCGTAAAGACCGACCATGAAGAAAGAGTGATGGGGCACTAAGCTTCCACAAGGTGGGTAAGGGAAAGGGGATTGAAAGGTTGGAAAGAGGGACTAATCTTAGGGGATTAAGTCCTTGAGAATAATAATTTATTATTATTCCAAAGATGTGTGAAAGACATGTTTTTATCCTAAGTCCCGAGAGAGACATAGTGTGAAAAAGGGAATGCATGTAGCTCCGGGAAGACAAGTGTCGACCTGGATGCATACAGTTAAAAGTTGAAGCATCAGCTGTGTTGGGGGTTCTCTCTTCCATTCTGTCATTCTCCTCCTGAGTTCACTGGGATCGGGGGTGTCTGAACCGTGTTGCCTCTGCATATGTGTTTGCATACCCACGCATAGTGAAGGAAACCCTCATGGGAAGGTTATTGGTTCTGCCAATTTCTCGATCCTCCATCTGAAATCGTCAGATCTCTTTGATTGACCTCTTTGTTTTTCTTGCCCCATACTTTAGTACCAGTGGGAAAAACCCATGGAATAATCCTTCGTCTGAACCATTTTTCCTCTGCGTGGAACCTTGACACAACCACGCATCCTGAAACCTAAAATCCGTGACTCGTTCTGTGTTTTCTGAGGAACCCGACACCTGGGTAATCACCTTAGTCGTGTCGTGTTTTAGTGTGGTATGTTTCCGCATGTGGTGCCATGCCCATCTGTTGTTGCTACTTTCATCTTTGTGTGAATGGGTGTTGAACTGTAGATATTGTCCTCACTTGGCCGGAGCTGAGTCGAGGAGTGTGTTGAAGAAGCGGGTTGTTAGGCTCGTGGTAGAAGTGGCAGGTTGTCTAGACTATGAGAAACTCTCTCTAGGTTAGAGAGTCTGCTGGGAAGTGGTTTTCTCCCAGAGAGAGTCTAGCACCAGCTATGAAGCTCTAATAATTCTTGATTCGGCCTGTTGATGAGACCCAGAGAGGGAGGTGAAGCAACTGATGGATTGTTCTTGTGAAGGTGTATACTCCCAAGTGGATCGGGCATGTGGTGAATGAGAGTCCATGTGTAGTGGGCATAAGAAGGCTCCTAGAGAGAATCATTTTGGTTGCATTGTACAGTTTTCATGTAATGTTAGCCTAGTCTAGGATTCCCTTTCCTTGGGTAGATCTTAGCCCTAGCTCGGGGCGACCCACTGCTGAGCGTGATGAGTAGTTTGGTCTAAGGTCGGGAGGTTCTTGGAAGGTATGCACGTAGTTGATGGAATTACTCCATTTTAAATATATTTCCTCTGCACTAAAACTCTGTGTTTTGTTCTCTAGTCACGCATTCTGAACCGGGGGAAGACACTGATGGACTGAGTCACGCCTCTTGTGAAGTCCAAGCATTTTGTAATTTCCAGAGCCATGTTGTGTATTAATTGTTGGTTGTTATGGCCACACATTTCCTTGACCATTTTTTGGTTACTGTCTTCTGTGAAGCCCGAGCATTCTGTATATATTTGTGTCATGTGTGTCATAGTTGTTGGCAATTGTGGCCATGCAGTTCCTAGACTGGGTGTGGCTTGTTGCCTTCTGTGTTTCTTGAGTGGTGTTGACCAATGGTTTTTGTCCTCACCTTGCGGGCATTGAGTTGTAACTGGTTGAAGAAGCAGGTTGTCATGCTTGTGGATGAAGAGGTAGGTTGTCAGGCCTATGAGAAACTCTCTCCAAGTGAGAGAGTTTGCTGGGAAGTGGTTTTCTCCTAAAGAGAGTCCAGCACCAGCTACAGAGCTCTGAGAATTTCTGATCTGACCTATTGTTGAAACCCAAGGCAAGGGAGGTGAAGTAGTCGATGGACTATGTGATAGTGAAGGTGTATACTCCTGGGGTGGAACATGCATGTGGGGAATGAGAGCACGTGAGTAGTGGGCGTAAGAAGGATCCTAGAGAGAATCATTCTAGTTGCATTGTGCAGTTTCTTGTGACCTCAGACTAGTCTAGGATTCCCTTGCCCTGGGTGGAGCTTAGTCCCAAATCGGGGTGACCCACTACTAAGCATGATGAGAAACATGGTCTATGGCTAGGAGGTTCGTGGAAGGTCTGCACACATTTGGTGGTGTTACTCCAGTTGAAAAGATAAGTATTAGTCCGTGCTTAATTTATATGTTATGCATGTTTGTGCTAATGATGCTTGAACATTATCATGTGTTCCGTTGCATGTTGATTTATTGTTAATCTTGCTTGAATTTGAATGGTAAAAGTAACTCTGTGTTATGTGTTTTACTTCGATTAAAATGCATGTTATATATATGTGTGAATATTCCACAGTGGTAGCATTACCCAGGCACTGTTGTGAACTGGGGATGTTACAAAATAGGTATCATAGTTGAGTAGTGGAATTTCCTAGCCTGTTGGCGGCTAGGGATGTTACAAATTGGTATCAAAGATGAGTAGTGGCATTTCCCAACCTATTGGTGGCTGGGGATGTTACAAATTGGTATCAGATCCAAGGCTTTCAACACTGAGCCTGGACGGGCCATGTTAGTGGAAAGTGAAGCAAACATTTTGAAAGTATTGTTGTCGAGGTAGACAAAATTCAAGTTTAGAACCAAGGTTTTAATGCCGAACCTGGATTGGCTGGATAAGTGGTCTTTGGACCCAAAGTTTTAGGTGGAAATTGTGTCTGGAGGAACCATTTTTGGAGCTCAGAAATGTTCCTGAGTGCCAATATGTTACATTGACCATGTTAAGAAGCTCAAGAGGAGTAGTGGTATCGTAAAACCACGACATAAGTGGTGTTGGATCGCAGAGTAATGTGTGAACTGGTGAAGTATTGAATAAATTTCAATTGTTTCTCATCTTTGAGTTTTCAAGTGCAAGCAGTGCACGTTGTCTGCAAGGAGTGAGTTGACAGAGGTAATTTAACCTTAGAGAAGCTCATGAGAGATACCATTGAACCTTCATCAACAGATGTGCAAGGAGTGCATAGGAAGAACTCTGTGTTGAGTTCCGAGAGAGATAGAGTCACTGAGAACTCTGTAGGGATCTGCTAGGAGGGCATCGAGCGAGTGAAAGTGTGCATAGAGAGAACAATTTGTCAAGTTTAGGGAGAAGAGTATTAGAGGAAGATACTCACGGAGCTATTGAACACTCTGTAGAAAATGATCAATAAGGTGTGATTTGAGTAGAAGGTTGTCAGGAGGGCACAAAGTTTTCCTTTGAAAGAAAACATAAGGGTCGAGACCCTTAGGACACTGAGTAAATAAAAAATCTCAAAAGAGATAATGCGAGGAGTGCTTAGGATTCAGACTTATTCCAAGTCCCAAAGCTCAGGAGGGATAGCATTAGCAGAGACACAGCTGAGACCCAAGATAATATGGTTCACTAGAGAAAGTTGAAAGACCAAAACCTTTGAATATCCACAAACTCTTCCAAGTCAGAAGGAGTCAAAAGCTTGGGAGGAGGAGTGACATCAGTCGTCATATCTGTTGTGGGGAGGATCCTGGACCATTAGATCCATGTCCATGAAATCAAAGGAGAGTGTTTAGGAGGAACAAATCCCATCCATTGGATCTGAGAGAGAAGGACCAACAATTGTTGGATTTGAAGGTAAGTGCATGAGACTTAACTCTTGTGTGCACAGGAGAACTGATTCATCGAAGTCCCAAAGTAATTAGGGACCGTCCATTGTCAAGGATGATAGGTGGCAAAATATCCATAACTCCAAAGCGAACCACTTCAGAACTTTATGGTTGGGGAAGATAAAAAATTGTTGAATACCCAAATGTTGAAGAAGATCTAGGTCATCAGTTGACAAGAGATGTGTGTCAGAAGATCTGAGACTTCGGAGAAAGTCACTTCAGGAATTGCAAGTGTGGAGTGTGACAAATTCCCTAAGTCCCGAAGTCCTGAAGGATGAAGTAAATAACAACCGTTCATTGTGGAGGACATGTGGACAGAGATCAGGAAGTTTAGGGGCATAAACCTCAAAAGGAAGTCAACAGGAATGAAGAAGATCTGGACCATTGGATCTAGAAGAATGCGTGGAATAAATCAATGTATTTCGGGTGAAAGCACTCTGGGAGAATGTGAAGGATGAAAGTTTGAAATCGACAAAGCCCAAATAGATGAAGTAGCTAGGATCCATTGATCTGGGTTGGATAGGTGTCACCAGATCGTGAACTTCAGAGAATTGTACTCTAGGGTTTTTGTGAAGTTGTGTTTCAGGATGTCCCAAAGCTCCAAAGCTTGAAATGTCTAAGGTTCATTGATCCAAAGGAAGGAACGTGGATCATTGATCTATGAGAAGAGACATGGAAGATGGAGACTCACTGCATTGGACAACTGTTGATATGAAAGTGGACGTGTGGTGCCATATCTCGAACTCAAGAGGAAAAAAGAGGGTGAAAGAACAGAAGTCCCGAAAGAGATCTTGATCATTGATCAAGGAGGAGGTTGAAGGACCCTTGATCTGGTCTTGGTCGAAAACAAATGAAGTATCAAAGTAATCGAGGACCATTGATATCAAATCAACAAGGATCGTTGATCTTTGCAACACTATCTCTCAAAGTCCCAAAACTCTGAAGTCTCAGAACTTAGACTCCATAGTGAGTGTCAGACATTGGATGCTGGGTAGATGTGTACTATTGATCCACTCTACTTCGCGAGTTTGGTAATCCAGAAATTCAAGAGATTGTTGTGTTGTGTTTGAAAATTACTGACGTCGAAGGCTTGAGTAAGAACCTATTGATTTAGCACTTGGTCATAGTCGTGGTCCCATGCGAATTAAGGGCCCAAGGAAAATGGGGGCTAGTGCCCGAAAACTGTGTTAAAGAAGGAAAAAAGGGTTAGGAAGGAAGCCCCCGGGTTTTGTTTGGCTCTAACCTCCATCAAGGAGGTACTGAAGACTTGGGAACCTTATGATAAGGTCCAACAAATATCTAAGATCCATTAGCTTAGAGAAAAGAGATCAATGCACAAGAAGTGCATTAGAGGAGAAGGACAAGGAAAATTCTTTATTTTACATCTGAGATTTTTCAGAAGTCATGGGATTAGATGTTGGGTTTGATAAGTAGTATGGAAACCCCAAATGAGATTTTTTATTGGGGAAGACAATCCAAGTGACAATCCTTACACATAAAATGTGAATGCTAGGTGGAGAAAACCACCTACAATACATGATAATGCATGAATCATAAGTTCATATGGAGATACAAAGAATGGGAATAAGGAAGGAAGGTTTTATGGAATTATAATTCATTCATGCAAAAGTTGACTCAGAGGAATCCAAATAATAATGGAAATATGAAAATTAATAATCAACATAATATGTGATGGAAAGTATGAAAAGTAGACAAGGAAAAATTCCTGGATGGAGTCAAGCCCATGAACATCCTAAGATAATGGAAGAAGAAATCATGAGATAGATGTCCAACTAGAAAAAGAGAAACAAAGAGTACAAGAAAACCTCAAGTACTAAATTATTATGTCGGGAAAGGGATGAAGAAGTTCAGTCTTGAAGAGTAAATGGATGTTGACGAATCTAGAGTCTATAAAACAACTTAGTGTGGAATTTGATTCATCCAAGTACGAGATTGGGATAGTTGGACCTAGGAAATTAACGAAAGTTGAAGGTTAATATCAGCTTAGTTTGGGACTATAAATGAAAGGGATGCCAAGAGTGATTTGGCTAGAAAGTGCTCAGGACAAAAATAGTCATGTACAGTGACTACAATGAGAGCACAAGAAGATTCAGGAATCATGGAAGAATTGAAGACTTCTGGGATCAACAAGGAAAAGTTTCACATGGGAAAGAAGTTGTTGCAATTTTTGTGGTATGGTTTGATTGGGTCAGCCAGAGGAAAGAATTCTTGCATGTTTGCAAGTGTTGTTGATGATGTTGATACATAAGGAGAGAAGCAATAGAAAGCTGGAGTGTTGGTTATAGGTTTGATAAAAGAAACATGAAAGCTTCTACTACCATCAGACATTTAGGTAGTATAAAAATTATTAATGACAATCATGCAGGTATGAGTTTTATTACTCCTTTTGCATAATTGTTGAAAGTAAATTTAGGTAAGAATTTCCTTAGCCAGAGTTATTTTATAAAATCACAGAATTATATTATTGAATGCATACCACTAGATGTGGTAAAGGTTGGAAGCCTGTATTAATTCAAATCATTTTAGCTGGTAAATGCACACACTGACATAGTAGAATGCCATGTTAATTTGGTTATGGGGTAATAACCAAAGAATTAAAAGATAAGAACTTGTTATAGGAATAAATGCCAGTAAGCTAGTCATGTATGAGACCAGGACCTGGTTGTATATGGCAAGGTATGGATATGGAATGGTTATGAACCACACAGGTACTAAAATATTCCTACCTTTAAATAAAACTTGGGTTGCAACCTTTTTTCTAACTCTAATGAACATCTCATAATTATATTCTTGGTGTAGTGTTCGGGTCGAAAAGGAAGGCATCCAATTAATTGGAAAGACAATAGGAAGTGTGTGGAGAATGTATCAATGCATTGGCCAGAATTCCAACTTATGGACGGTGAGATACATGACTGAGATAAAGAGCATTATGTAATTCAATGCAAGGTGCATTGAATAAATATGCATTGAGAGTTGTACTCATGTCTAGTAAGGGGTAGAGTTGCACTCATACATGATGGAATTGTATACTTAAATGCACTTTGCTGAATGAATTTTGTGAGTGCATGTATATATGTTTTTGGCATGGAAATAATTATACTAATGCCTAAAATGTTGCTAACTCATGAAGTTGAGAACATTTTAGGAACTGTTAAACATTGCAACAGGAAAGTTGCAAGCCAGGTAGTCACAGGAATAGAGACTACAAAAAATTTTATGTTCAGAAAATTGAAATAATAAACTTATTATTATTAATTATGAACATGCATATGCATAGAACGATGAGTCATTCTATTTGGTAATTGTGATTAAATTGCTAGGTGCAGGCAATTCTAAGATCATTTCATAAGGTGTTGTACATGTTGAATTATGATGTACAGAAAATACTGACAATTTGTTGGTTGTATGCAAGATGAAGCATTACATGAAAAATGGTATGCAGTTTGGTGCCTGTGGAAAACCATAAGGATGGCTGCATTCACAATATGGAAACAACCAAGATGAATTATGAAATAGAATTTCATGTTTTGGGGAAAATATGAATTCCCTTTGAACCAAGTTTGAGTTTCTAAATAAATTCTTTTATGTTTTCTCATGATAGTTGCATGTGGGTGATGCAGATGAGATGATGTTGATTAAAGTTATAATGTTGACTACAAAGAGTAGCTCAAAAAGAGATGTTGATTTGAGACCTCTCAGGGTAGTTGGAACTCCTCGAGCCACGGTGCTTTGAGACTTCCTGAGCTGGCTTGTTGCTGAAGCCCAAGGAAAGGGAGATGTAGCATTTGATGGACTGTGTGACAGTGAAGGTGTACACTCCTAGGGTGGGACAGGCATGTGAGGAATGAGAGACCGTTGGTTGGAGTGCTACTGAGGTTTGGTTGGTTGGAGTGTTTCTAAGGTTTGGTACCTTGGCCTAGACCATGTTGATGTGGAAGGTCTTCTCAATCAAAAGATAAGTACCAATTCTCTATTTAGTGTATGTTGTATACAAGTTATAATGTTATTAGAATTGCTCATATATACATATATATACATTGCATATATGCTTGCATTACCTACATCCCTGACTTTACATAATGTGTTTTATGTTTCATTGCTTAAGAAAGGTATACCTAATGCTAATCATTCTGTTGATTGGAATGTGATTCAGGTGGAGCAAGAAGGTGTCTTGCAAGTGCATCCTGTGCGCATATTGGACCTGAAAGAGAAAATCCAAGATACTAGATATATAAAATATGCAGAACAGAAACGAAATGCTAGAAATGACAGAATAACAGTAAAATATCTAGCATAATCTTCACAATACACAGAAATGATATACGAAATAGCAACAGAAATAACACTTTGAATCAGATA
>ML783152.1:496676-524241 GCA_009831015.1 Picea engelmannii | reverse complement strand
TAAAAACCACCAAAAATACTGCCGGTATCCGGAAACCAGTATAACTAAGGGGCTGATAGCAGTTTTAACAATAATACATATAGTTGAGAAGCCCCTGTCCTGCCCGAAGGAAACCAGAACAGGGGCTAATGGTCCAAGAGTGCGTAAAACAGAAAAGAAGTAAACAAAAGCCAGGAAGCAGTAAAACCTAATCACCCGTTGCACCGTCACCTTCACCCGCCTGCCAAGCGTACCTCGCTGGAATAACAAACTCCTGCGCGCACATGGGACACTTGTGCTGAGCTGGAGCTCCAGAGAACGCGTCGAGGAGAATGTCTAAACGCTAGCTCATGAGGAGCGTCCTGAGTTCCACATCCGCCAGGTGGCTGCGTAGCTCGAAGACCAAGGCCAGGTGTTCGTCGCTAAGAAGAAAACCATGCAATCCGCCACCTGAGCCGCTGCGGGGGGCAGTCCCCGAATCCATTTCCTCACCCAAGTCAACCGCTACCTTTCTCTTCTCCTCGCGAATCTCATTGTCCATAGTCTTCTCTGCGTGAAAAGATGGCAAGTCGCCCGTCCAGGGAAATTCTTCGATGATACAGCCTGGGACGTCATCTTCACTTATCAAAGCTCGAACGGAACTCTCCATGGCTTGGGGCGCCTCCATGCAGGGTAAGTCTCCAATGGTCGGGTCCTCCTCCACTATGCATGTGGGCAGCACAACCTCGGGCTCGGCATCCCTAACATTACTCAATTTAGAAATCAAACCTTCCCTGCTGCATCCAACCTTCTACTCAACAATGGTGTCGAGCAGCTTTCGTCGCTCTTCTCGTGCTTTTTTACGAAGAATTGAGGACGCAAAAGAGAGAGCACATTCCAGATGCTTCTTCTTGCGACGCTGCGCCCTGTGGGAATCCCAGGCCGAGCCCCGACGAGACTTGGCATGCTCTCGAACCATTGAAACCGGGTAGTGAATGCAAATACAAAGCAAAAACCGCGCAAGATTGAAAGTCCCAAACAAGAGCAGCAGCAAGTGCAAATCCTGAACAAACCGTCTCAGACAAGGAGCAGCAGCAAGAGAAAATCTAGAACAATCCGAGAACAGAGAGCCCTGGAAGGCCTCACCAAAGTGCATTGCAAAAAAGGTGAACAGTCGAGCGAGTGACATAGCAAATGCACTCTGTCCTGGCTCATAATCAAACTCATAACTAGGCTTCATTGAAATCTGTCCTTCCGAATCCATGATCAGTTTGAGCTCGCGGGAGGAATAAATGGTCGCACGAGGGAGCCTCTCCGTCGTATGAACCCTGCGATGGCCAGCCCCCATTGTTAATGCTAATGCGTGGGTGGCTGCCATCCGCAGTTAAACCAGCACTTAAAGCGACTCTTAGTGCGTGTCCATGTGTCATTGACCCTGTGTGTTGTGTCACCCCATCCGGGGCTGGGAAATCTCTGCTAGCAAGGTCTTTGCATTTCGAAGAGAGGGAAGACTCTTCAGAAATGTTGGCCTGCCAATGAATGAGATCTGCCTTTGAATCAATTCCTGTGTTGGCCAGATGGTCTGCAACCTTATTGGCTTCACGCCTTATGTGAGAGGGTATGAGAGTTAAGTTGGGATGGATAAACTCACCAAAGTCTTCCAGTAGCCCGGAGAGTCTCCAGCTAGGGGAAATCTGCCCAGGAGGCATACCATGAAGGATTTTCGAGACGAGTTGAATTATTACTTGAGAGTCGCCTTCAATGATCAGCCAGTGATACTGGTGTTGGAATGCAATCTGGAGGCCTCTCAGGAGGCTTGTGAGCTCAGCTACGTTGTTCAAATTTTCGCCCAAAAATCCCATAGCCAGGTGGATAATTTGGCCTGCATGGTTCTGTAGGAAAGCTCCATAGCCCGCTGGCCCAGGGTTCCCTCTAGAGGCTCCGTCAAAGTTGAGTTTGATGAAGCCGGAGGGGGGAGGGGACCAAACCGAAGGACTGCTATCCTTTTTCCTGTTGGCCTTTCCTTGAGCTTGCATGCAGCAACGGAGGTTCCAGCCCTCTGGAATAGGCTCCTCCTCGATCTTGCACTGATTATCTTCTTGAGTCCAATCCTTGCTAAGAATTGTTTCACGGATGAACCGTTTTATTCTTTCCCATGTGTTGGAAGAGGAGGACGATTTGGAGTTGAAAATCCTCTGGTTTCTTTCTTTCCAAATCACCCAAAGTGTGAAGCCCGGGAGCAGCTGCCAGATGCGTTGGAGTATTGGATTGTGGAAAGAGAATGTTTCCCAGTTGACCAGGGTGTCCTGTATACTACCACGATTCCTCTGGGAGCGTCGCATAGTTGTAGCTCCCCAATCCCATATCTGCTGACTGTAATGGCACATGTTGAGGAGGTGTTCCAAGGTTTCCTCACTTTGATGGCAAAGTGGACATCTGGAAGGGCCAGTGAAGCCTCTTTTAAGGAGGTTGTCCCAAGTGAGGATGCAGTTTTGGGCCATGAGCCAGAGGAAAAGGGAGAACTTGGGCCAGAAAAAAGGTTGCCATACCCTGCTCCAGATTGGCTCGGGAGCTTGACTTGGGAGATTCAGAAGAAGGTGATAAGCTTCTTTGACCGAGAAAGTGCCTGAGTTGGAGTGCCCCCAGCGAATTAAGTCCGCACCTTATTTAAGTGGAATTTTCCTGTGTGACAAGCAATACTGCCACGGTAGCAGGTCAAAATCCTCCGGAATCTGAAGCTCTGTTTTGCTTAGTTTCCATTGTCTCCAGTCCAACCTTGCTTGATTTGGGAGCCAAAAGTCTTTGACCCTTTCAAGGCCTTGCTACTGAAGTTTGAGCTTGAGAGGTTGGAGGCTTTCCTCTTCATCAAGAGGGGGTAGTTGTTGCCAAGAGTCCTGCCAGAATATGGCACTTTCACCATTTCTTATTTCCCAGAAGGCATGCTGCTGTATTAGGGATCGATTTCGCCAAGCAGTATTCTAGATATTGGACCCTTGCCTCTGTTCATTGAGTCTGATTAGTTGGTCATGTTGCACGGTTGGTGCATACTTTTTCTTCCAGAGCTGCGCCCAGAGTTCATGGGGATGTTGCAGCCACCTCCACCACATCTTAGCACCCATAACCTGGTTCATTTTCCCCAGGTCACGAAGCCCCAGACCTCCAAATGCTTTTGGTTTGCAGACTTTATCCCAACCAACAAGTGCCCATTTCTTGTTGTTGAGGTGTCCCTTCCATAGGAAGTTACGCTGGAGACTTCGGATGGCTTTGATGACCGAGATGGGCGCAGCTAGAGCAGTAGAAAGGTAAGTTGGTAATGCTTGAAGGACTGATTTGAGAAAAACAACTCTAGCCACAATGTTCAAGGGTCTGAAGGTCCAGTTGTTCAGCCGATTGTCTATCGATAAAAGTAGACTGTCCCAAGAGATAGATCTCGCCGATTCATCTGTTAGGGGGATCCCTAAGTAAGTGGAAGGGAGGGAGCTTCTAGCAATACCTAGGAGTCTAGAAAGATGAGTCTGAACCAAGGCTGGCGTGTTGAAAAAGTAGAGTTTGGATTTATCCAGATTGAGTAGCATGCCAGACGCATCTAAAAAGTCAGAGAGGATTGAATTGAGCTTGGTGGCCTCTCTGACCGTGGGAGTGCTCATAAGAAGAGTGTCATCAACAAACTGACTGTGCGAGGGCGCCGGATGAAGATTATGGATTGGCAACCCGACAAGCGTGCCTTCAAGAACCGCCGTCTTTAGATAACGACCTAGGCCTTCCGCCATAATTACAAAGAGGAAAGGGGAGAGAGGGTCACCTTGCCTAATGCCTCTGGTAGGAAGAAAAGGTTGGGAGGGTGAGCCATTAACAAGGATTGAGAAAAAGGAAGAGGAGGTGAGCTTGAGAATCCAATCAACCCATTGAGTCGAGAAGCCAAAGGCTTCCAGAACTGACCTCAAATATTGCCAGCTTAACCTGTCAAAGGATTTTGAGAGATCGAGTTTAATGAGCATACCTGGCGTTTTTCTCATCTTTAAGGTGTGAATAAACTCATTGGCAAGAATGACGTTGTCCATAATTTGTCTCCCTTCCACATATCCAGTCTGCTCATTAGAGATGATAAAAGGCAGGAGCGGTTTAAGGCGATTGGCAATAATCTTTGTAAGTATTTTGTATATGACATTACATAGGGAGATTGGCCGAAACTGCTTCGGGTTAGTTGCCCTTTCCTCCTTGGGGATAAGAGTGATAAAGGTTGCATTTAAGGCAGAAAGAACCTGCCCAGATGATCTGGATTCTTCTACTGCCAGCCAAACGTCTTCCTTGATCATATCCTAGCAATGGTGGAAGAAGTCCGTGGTGAAACCATCAGGACCTGGAGCTTTTCCTGGGGGCATGTCCTTAACATCCAAATCTACCTCCGACTGAGTAACAGGTATCATCAAAGCAGTGTTCTGCTCCAGAGTAATCAGCCGTGGAATGTGCTAAGTGACTTTTTGAATGGCGTCCTTCCTGTTTACATTGCTTTCTGTGAGGAGATCTTGGTAGAAGGAGTTGAGCCTCGCCGCTATTTGGTCATGTTCTCTAATTGGGACTCCTTGCTCGTCCTCCAGATGGGAGATGCGGTTGATGTATCTGCGGTGTGTCATCGCCCTGTGAAAGAATTTTGTGTTGCGTTCCCCCTCCTTAAGCCATTGTATCCTAGATTTTTGCCTCCATAGGATTTCTTCTTGCTCTCTACAGGTCTCTAGGTCCTTCTTTAATCGATCCTCTTCCAGCGCCAAGTCCTGTGGATGGGATCCTGCTATGAAAGTTTGTTGGAGCTCTTCAAGTTGACATTCAATTTCCTTTTTTCTGAGGAAAATGTCTCCAAAGGTGGATTTATTCCATTGCTTAAGGTGCACTTTGAAGTTTTTGAGGTGCTGCTGAAACTTGTACATGTGAGTGCCGTGCTCTATTTCGGCCTGGGCCCACCAGGTGTGAGCTAGCTGATGAAAGTCTGGGTGGGAGAGCCAGAACTTTTCAAAACGGAAAGGCTTGGGTCTAGGGGGAAATCCTGGGTCCATGTTGAAAACAATGGGCTAGTGATCCGACCCTGTTTTTGGCATAATGTTTGCTTCCACTGCCGGTTCGCTTTCAAGTAGGGCCTCGGTCGTTAAAAAGAAGTCCAGCCTACAAGCTACATGATGGTGCCCTGTTCTCTTATTGGACCATGTAAAGATTCCATTATGAGTTTCTATGTCGACCAAGTTTAGTTGTTCTATTAGGGTAATGAACAGTCCGCTGTCCTGCTCCAGACGCTTTGAGCCTCCTTCTTTTTCTTCAAGCATTAAGATCATACTGAAGTCACCTCCAATTATCCAGTTCAGTGATTGTATTAGTGTCTGAATATAATGAAGGGATTGTATAAATCTCTCCTTGTCTTGAATGGACTGCGGTCCATAAACATTTGTTATTACTCCTTCCTTTGAGGGGGCAATATCTTTGAAGAGAGCTGTTAAGGTATTTCTGGTGGAGAAGGGATGAAGCAGAGTGACCGTAAGCGGGTTCCAGAGAATGGCCAAACCCCCCGAGGCACCCACTGAGTGCTGGAAGAGGAAATCCCCATTTCTCCAACTGTTTCGAAAAATATCTTCTGCCTCCCTACCTGCACATTTGGTTTCTTGCAATAGTAGGATATCTGGATTCTCTGTTTTGATACATTCTCGGAGGATCCATTGCTTGGACCTTCCATTAAGACCTCTAATGTTCCAAGAGATTATCTTCATCATGAGGATTGTGGAGGGGGGTGGAGGTATCCCTCCAAAAGCCTCTGTATTTGACCAGAGTTGATCATCAGGTGCCCTGCTTCCTTAATGAGTTGTTGGGCTGGTTTGCGGCCACGCCTTTCATTTTCCTTGGTGTGTTTTTTGGGCTCGTGATTGGGATCTGGCGCAATACCCAGCCTAGCTGTGGAGCCAACATATGTGTTAATAAACACTTTGTGCACTTTCCTGAGCTGTTCTACTGATAAGTGTTGTAGGTATTTTTGGTTAAGTGCTTCTTCTAGTTTTTCTAAATCGATCTCTGCTAGATCCATTTCATCCATGATCATATTGGTCTCTTCCTCCCTACCAGAAAGTGTGGATGGGGTTGTACCCTTTGTATGAGAGGCATGTGGCTCTTCAGTGCTTTTGCCTTTCTCTTGCGCTAGTGCTTGGAGGGGGGTCTGTACATCCTTCTCTGTCGATTGCTGGCTCAGGGCATCAAAAGAATTCTTAGATGGGACCTTTGGAGCCGATTTCTGATTCTGCTTTTTTGAGGGAGTCTTTCGCCTGCCTGTGGCATTGGTAAATCCATCTTTCTGCTTAGCTTCAGAGGGTTTGGGTGCTGTGGCGTTCAAGGGACAGTCTCGGAATAGGTGACCGTGCTCGTGGCACTTTCGGCAGCGGAAGGGTATGTGTTCATAATCAATTGTTTGGCTCCAGTCTTCATCCTGGTATTCCAGTGTGATGGATCCCAGCAGGGCTTTCAATATGTCCATGTAGATGCAGATACGGGCATATGAGGTGTACTTTCTTAATCTTGTGGCTTCTGAGGTTTTGACGTACTGCCCCACCGTGTTTCCTATGCCCATGAGTATTTCTTCCAACCAGAATTCTTGTGGCAAGGAGTACAGCCTAATCCAGACCGGGGGTCTTATGAAGTCTTCTTGTTCGGGACTGAATTTATCGGTCCAGAATCTAAGAAATAAACCCGCTGAGTTGTAAAAATATGGCCTGTTATCAAATATTTTGTCTTTGTCTTCAATGTTATAAAGAATGATTGTGAAAAAACCCTTGGAGCTGAGCTGGACCTCATAGTCTCCTTTAGGGTTCCACCATTCCTTAATCCATCGAGTGAGATCTCTTTCAGTTGGTTAACGGCGCGCTAGGGTTAACTTTTAACTTCTTGTTGCAGAGCTCAAAAAAATGGAAAAATATAATATTAATAACTCCCTTTTATATATATATATATATATATATATAATTATAATTTTATTAACCTATCAAATGTTATGTTTAATTGCACAATAAAAATTTAAAATCCACAAATTACTTAAACTCATAAATATGTAAATTGACTGTATTAAATAATTTTATAAGTAGTGGAGAGATTTCTCCACTTATCTTATCTACAAGAGTATTTTCAACGAGACTTTATTGTTCCCAGAAATCTGAGCATGAGTATTTTCCACATAATTTATTTGTACACAAAATCTGAACAAGGGCATTTTCAACGGAAATTTATCGTACACAGAAATATCAAAAATTAAATTGCCTTTTCAGCCACATCAACCACTCATAAAACTTCACATTATACAAATCGTGAATTTGCACAGAAACTGCATATTAGCATAAACAAAATAGATGTCTAACAGGTGCTCAAATGAGCAATTGCTTGTATAAATTATTGAGAACATAATTAACAACATCAAGGGTGGAAAGCTTAGCCTCGTCCCTGAAACTGATTAGTCATAATGTGGTGATTTGGAACCAAGATTAATGTAGGAATGACGTCGACAAGAGTTTTTCCCTTCTTGTCTAGTTTGTTTGGGTAGTCGTCTCTAGGTTCTCAATGGTCTGCCCATTGTAAAAGAAGTGCAACACACAACACTATTACTGTGTACTTTATATTAATATAAATCATTAAACGTATTTATATTAATATAAATCATTTAACATACGCATATTAGTTAAGGATGTAACACTCCCTCTTAATACATCTTAGTTAAGGATGTAACACTCTTTCGTAATACATCTTATAATAATATTAACTAAAATTATGTATATCATCAACTTCTTTTGGATTGAAATTGTTTTATTTTGGGTTAATGCATTAAACTCCTTAAACATAATATAATTGATCCTAATTATCTATGAGTAATTATCTATGAGATTACTCTATCTCATATTTCTTTCTTGTTAATTGAAGATTCATAATTTGATGTGTCTTTAGCTCTATGTGGACACACTCTATCTGATCACATACTAATCTATGTAGGACTCACTCAATCAAGACTTACTCAATCAAGGCTTAAACTTGTCTATGGCAAAGCTTACAACTTTATACCAAAAAGTATTTTCTTTATTTTCTAGAGTCATTAATATAATAAGAGTAGCTAATTCTAACAAAATAACTACATCCGTATTGAGTTAGCTAATCTCAATACCTTTCTACATTTCAAATTCCAAGAGATTACAAAAACCCCTTCTCATTACAAAATAGCTGAAAAGCCAGACTATTTTCTCCATGGCGACTCTTTTGACGATACCCTTCTACATCTATCCACTTCTTGCAAAAATTCTTCTACCCTTCTTCATCTATCCACTTCATTCTCTTGAATCTAGTTCTCCATGTTCTTCACTAACTTCTCTTCTCTTCTCTTCCACCCTTTTCTTGGCTTTATAGCTCTTTTAAAAGTCACATAACCAACACATCTCATACAACAAGTGGATCACATAAAACATTTCTTTTTATTTCATTCTAATACCAAAATAAATCTCACCACCGCCTTTAAAATTAAAATAAACAATTTCTTTTATACAACCTATTTTAGAATTGAATTAAAACACTTAGTTTATTTCTTTATAAAATAAAATAATGAAGAATCTTCCTTTAAAATAATAAAGACGTTTTTTTAAATAACAGAGACTCCCTTCTTCGGATTTACTTCATTGTCTCGCTAACCTTGGGTTTAACGCTCGAGACGTCCTTGTCTTGCTTGATATTGCAACCCCTTCTTAATCGCTCCATGTTGACCAGCGATTCTTCGCTCCACAGCGGCTAGGGTTAGGGAAAAAGCTGAGCCGACTCTCCAATTCCAGCGAATGGACTCTCTAATTCCAGCGAATGACAGCTCTAGGCGGCTTTTTTCTCCGGTTCTAGTGACAGCTCTAGGCGGCTTTCTTCTCCGGTTCTAGTGAATGGCTCCAGCGATATAGCTCTGGGCAGATCTCTATTGGGTACTTATTCTTTCTCTGACGGTTATCGTTCCACGTCTAATGCATTGCCATAATCATCCGCTACCGCCTGCAGCTACATCCATGGTGTCAACCACATCGAAATATAATATGGCGTCCTCGTTTTGGGGTCATACCATCATAGAACTTTTTATCAGAAGGCCATCAGACCTTTATCTTCCGTCCAACTAACTTCTCATCTTCTCCGGTCCTCCGGTCCCTTCGACAATCGTCTCCACTGCCGAGACCCTATTTTTTTTGCAGAATTCCTCCGCCACCTGTTACGATTTAACGATTTCGAGAATGCATTCTCTCTCGCAATTCTTTGGCAAAAAATGATGAAACATTACAGAGATAATCAAGCGAGTTAAGACAATTTTATAATTTATTTATGTAACATTCGCAGTGTCCCACCATACTCTCAAGCTTCTTGCTGACTGTAATCTTCTTGCAAACACGGATTTCTTTATCTCTCAACAGCAGCCTTTATTGCAGATATGCGATACCCTTGCATTACTCTTCTCCACATTCTTCACTGCCTTCTATATACCTAGGTCCCTGGGCCGTCCAGTGATGGAGTGAGGTCAAGGCCAAAGCCTGCTCCGATACCATGTAAAGGAATACACAGACACAGATACTGTAACGCACATCTGATACCATCTAAAGGAAATACACAGACACAGATACTGTAACGTACAACATTATTGATGTGTACTGTATATTAATATGAACTTATAGTTATAGAACAACCAACTCACTGTAACGACGGTAAATATATTAATTAGGTAAATATATTAATTAAAAATGTAATTAGGTTATTTTCCTTAACACCTAGAAGCGGTTTGACATTTTCTTAGTTGGCGGTTTTTTGCTCTTCTCTTCTCGTTTTTCCCCATCCCCTTCAAGGACCTTATTGCAGGCCTCCTTTATCACAAAATTCAATGGGCCTGGATAGGTTCTCGGCCTAGTTCATTTAGGTTTGTTCTTTTGGGAGCCCGCCCTTTATTTATTGTTCCTTTCTTCTAAGCATTGTTCTTGAAGTGTCCCATAGCTATCTCCTTCCCTTGCTGTCAAGCCTTTGGTACTCTGTTACGAGGTTGTGGGTTTAATTTTCATTGGGTATTTTGGTCTTCTCATGCCGGGAGGAAATCCCACATTTCCCTCGTTCAGATCCAAGTGGTGAAAGAAATTAGAAGTGGTAGGAAATATACAATCACTCAGGCCCCTTAGAGTAGGGAAACCCTTGGAAAAATGATCCAATGATTATTTTGTCCTTCAATGTGAGGGGAGTGTGGGAGAGACTCTAAGATAAATACTCTAAAAATGCTTGTTAACTCCAAGAAGCCAGATTTAATTTTATTACAAAAAACGATGTACAGTGGAGAAAAAGCTCTTGAGTTTTGCAGGCCCCAACTCAAGAACTTGCCTTCTAGTTTTGTTGACTCAGTTGGCCTCTTTGGAGGTTTGCTGTCTACTTGGAGCCCAAAGCTCACGGCCTTAAACTCATCTACATTTCCTTTTGGTATTGTAGTAGACTTGAAAGATCATGGTTTTGATTGTTCATTCAGAATTATGATTGTTTATGGCCCTTATGCTTACCGATCCCGTATTGGAACGACCTTAGCAACAACATGCTTCTTTCTATGTAAACTCATAGTTGGAGGGGACAAAACTTCACATTTTCTCTTAAGGAGGTATGGGGTGATCGCCCAAGGTTTGATCCCCAAGAAGGATTTTTCTCCCACTAGATCCACTAGATAGAATCAAATCACTTGATAGATTTAATGACCCAAAAGCTCTCCTAGAAAAAAATGGGCAAAATGGTAAAGCTCTTGTGGCTAAATGCCTAGATCATTTTTTGATCTCAGAGGATATGACAGAAGGTCTGTGGGTACTCAAGTCAAATATTCTAGTTAGTGGGCAATTGGATCATATGCCAATTTCCTTAGAAGTGGTCCCAAAAGGCGCTATGCCCCTGACCCCTTTTAAGTTCAATCATAGATGGTTAATGGAGGAAGACTGCAAAAACTTATCTCATTATGTATGGAGACTGTTAGAGAATGTAAGGGACAACTTGTATATGTTCTAATTTGCTTAAAATATGGCCAGGGAAAAGAAAGAATCTATTTCTTGGGCCAAAAAACATAATGCGAGCGCTGAAGTTCTTTTGTAAAGTATAGAAGAGCACATTGGGAAATTGATGATTGAAAATTCAGCTTCTTCTCTTTTCTTAGAGGAAGAATTGATCCTAAGTGATCTCATGAAGAAAAGTAAATATCTGTTGGAAGAAGAGGAAGCCCAATGGCTCTTAAAAAGTAGAGCCATCTAGCTAAAGGAGGGAGATAATAACTTGAAATTTTTTCACAATTTTTCTAACCAGAGACGAATCCATAACTCTATTATGGAAATCAAAGACTCAAATGACATTCATGTTTCTACTTTTGAAGGAATTGTGAATGATGGTAAATAATACTTCTATCAATCTTTAAAATCCCTCATTTTTGTCCCATTTCCAAAATCCTTAAAGTGGTTAATCTCATCTCTAGATAAATTACAGAGAATATGAACCTTTCCCTTCAAGAAGTTTTCTCGGAAAAGGAGATTATGACAACTCTCTCCTCTTTTCAAAAATGTGGAAGCCTTTGCCCAGAATCTCCGAGAAGATTTTGGGACTGTTCAACAAAATATTTTTTCCCTCATCCCAAAGAAGAAATCCTCGAAGAAATTCGATTACTTCCATCCCATTTCTTGTTGCAACCTCATCTATATGCTTATCTATATAATTATTACTAATCGTCTAAATACCTTCCTCAATGATCTCATTTCTGAAGAGAGATTTGATTTCCTTTTTAAAAGACAGATTCATGATGCTGCCTCCATCACCTAAGAGGCACTCCATCACCCAAGAGACACTCCATTCCATCAAAAACAAAAACATTCTTGCACTGATCATGGAACTTGATTTATCCAAATCCTTTGACATAGTGAATTGGACCTTTATCCATCTCACTCTTATTCAAATGGGGATGAATCTACCCTTGGTAAATTGGATCCTAGCTTGCATTGAATCTTCTTCATTTGTTGTTTTAATAAATGGCTCTCCCTCCTCCTTTTTTCACTCATCTAGAGGCATTCATCAGGGGTGCACGTTGTCTCCTTTCTTGTTCTTAATTGTTGTGGAAGGTATCCGATTAGTAAAGTAAGCTCAAAGAAAAGGAAAAAATAGAGGTCTCAAGATCACCCCCCATAAATTATATTTCATATTATTTTCATCGATGATCTAATTCTCTTCACTGCAGGTTCTATGAAGGAATTTTTAAATCTCAAAAATATTCTAGAGGAATTTTGTGAAGCTTCTAGAATGCAAATCAATTTTCAGAAATCAACCCTTTTCTCTCATGAAATCTCAAAAAAAAAATTGACCCTAGTGGACATGATCTTGTTGGACATATTGTCATTGATGTCAACAGTCGACGATCATTATGATGTGATGATGAGTTGTTATGAACAACATGCAAAGGAATCTACCAAAAAGCTCAGAAGGGAAAGCACATTGTAGAAACATGATCAGAATTGAAATCCCCATAATAAAACTACAAAAGAATCGAGGAAGAATCCTTTGCACTAATGTAGATTTTGGGAGTTATAGAGGAGGACCGTTAGAACAAAATACGATTAAGTCATGACCGTCAGATCTCAGTAATGGAATATCAATGGTGAGGAACCATTGCAGATGCAAGGGTTGAGTTAATGATCATGCATGTTTCGGTTTCAAAATCCACACCGACTGTTGATCGTCACCTTCCAATAGATCTACGATTGGCATCGGTTCCATGACCCCGGAGCCCCGCGGTAACGAATAGCCAAATACCTAAAGAGTGGAGCTCCTTTGTGCCTAATCCCATGGTAATAGCTCTTGGTATTATGAAAATTTATCAAGCAGAGAGTGCTAATACACACTCTGAAATAATTTACTTCGGGAGAGTTGGAAGAATGAAAAGTCCAGAGTCCCGAAACTCCAAATTCCCAAAGTGAACGAGAACTGTCCACTCAAATCAAGTCACAGTCATCGATTTGTTTGAAACCTATGGACAAGCTAGTATTTTCCATCTACAGAAGAACAAATATCAACCATCTAATCTACTTTGATGAAATTCACTCTAGAAGGTTGAATGATTGCAAAGGCCCAAAGTCTTGAAGGCCAAAATAAATCTCAACCATTGATCTAAGATTTGATCACAATCGTTGGATCAAGGATTCATATGAACCCATGACCAGGAGGAGGACATGTGCCACATCAAGATATCCACGCCAGCAAGGACATGTTGCGCAATCAGATGGTGACAAGTGTCTAGCCCCAGTTGGCACTTTAGGCTACGTAAGTCACGAATCTAAGTGACATGTGGAAGCCACTTGGCCAATGCCAAGTCAGCAGTGACGTCATCAAGTTACGTCACTCCGGGAGTTTTTCCTTTTGGAGAAACCAACATCTACCATCAACAACTACTCAAAGCATCGAAGGTCGAAGTCAATGCTAACCGTTGATCTAAGATCCTCCGGATTCTCACATGATCGTTAGATAAAAAAGTAGTGGAAAGATGACATAATCACTCCCATGTTGACCACTTCGGTGCTAACCAACTCCGATGGAAATTGGAACAAAAATTACCTGGACCTCTGAAGTCTCGAGGTCCTGAAGTAAATAGTGGTCGTCCATCTCAACCTTTGATTAAATCATAGTCGTTGGATTAAGCAATGGAAGGATAGTGTAAGGATCAAATCTAGACCATTGATTTGGTTCTAAGAATCATGCTAACCATTAGATCAATACTTGTGAGAGGTAACTACTTCGGGGAGTTGAAGCTCTGGAAGATTGGATGAGAGAGAAAACGACCGAAGGTCGAAGTCCTGAGGACTATATTCCAGCCTCCAGTCATGGGTTACAGACACATAAAGTCGTGTAGCATGAGAACATCGCTTAAATTAACAAGCCCATGGTTTATGCATATGGTCACATGTAAATGGTTTGAAGGAAGCACCTCTGCAGAATTTGATTTCTGCAATATTTGCAGAGACATGGAATCCAGTTAAAAGAAAACAATCCATACCTGTGATCTATTTATGAAATTCACTCTCACTAAATTAAAAAGACTTCACAATAATGTTTGAATAATAATAGATATTATTCTTAATTTAAAATGAAGAGGTGCGATGGTACAAACAAAGGGACACAATACTTCATAACTCACACCAGTTGGAAGATTATGTAAATGAAGAAGAATGGTGAGAAGAAAGTGTCTTTGTAGTCCATATCAGAAGATAAAAATAGAAGTAGAGTCCAAGAAGAAGAACTGATGATTTTTATGAAGTGAAGGTGGAAGGGAGGATCACAGAAGGATTCATATCTTTTACTAAGTGTAATTTAAGGGAGTTGGTTCTTCCTGGGGTTGGTGCCCTAAAGACAAGGGAGTTGGTTCTTCCTGGGGTTGGTGCCCTAAATAAAAGAGAGTTGGTGCTTCCTAGGGTTGGTGCCCCCAAAAAACAAGGGAGTTGGTGCTCCCTAGGGTTGGTTCCCTGAAGAAGGGGATTTGCATCTCCGAGAGTTGGTGCTCTAAAAATGATTGGTGTCCTTCACTATTCTTCATAAAAAAATTGTAATTCCTATTAATTATATTTATATAATTGATTTTGAAAACAAGTCCATTGTTGATATATTGTGGTAATTAACAAAATATAAAAGTAACTGCTAATTGTTGAAAAAGGGTAATACTGATTCAACCCGCCTCTCAATATTCCAACAATTGGTATCAGAGTGGGTGCCTTCAACACAATCTAACAAATGGAAGGTAGATCTCGAATATGGATCAACAAGAAGGAATGTCTAACAACAAAGAACCATTGTTCAATGGATGTGGCTATGCTCTATGGAAAATAAGAATGAAAAACTTCATGTTGGCTCTTGCTTTTTATATCTGGAAATCTATTGTAGATGGTTACACTGCACCAACTACTCCACCCAAAGATGTTGGAGGAAAGAAAATATGCATTGACAACTCAAGAGAAGATATTGCAATTCTAGGAGGGTTGACAAATTCTATATGTGTGAAGGTTATGCATTGTAAGTCATCCAAAAAAATCCAGGACAAATTGGAGGTTGTATATGAAGGAGATATCAAAGTCAGGGAAGCCAAAATATAGAGTTATAGAACTTAGTTTGAAAATATGAAAATGAAAGAAGAAGAGAACATTGTTGAATACTTTCATAGGGTAGATGAAGTGGTTAATTCAATCAGATAAGTAGGAGAAGAACTTACAGATAAACCTATTATGCAAACGATACTAAGGTCATTACCTATGAGATATGATGCCAAAATTTCTACAATTGAAGATAGGCTTGATCTTGACACACTTACAGTTGAACAACTTCATGGAATTTTTACAGCATATGAAATGAGAACACAGAATGATACATAATCAAAAAGAGAAAAAACCTTTAAAGCATCTAAAATAAATATCAGGCAGGAGAAAAAGATCAATGATGAGTTATCATATATATCTGATGAGGAAAGTGCCAACTTCATAAAGAAACTCAAGAAAGGGACATGAAAATACAAATGAAAGATCCCTCTAATATGTTTCAACTGTGGAAAAATTGGACACTTTGACAATAAATATCTCTATCCTAAGGAGGAAAGTGATGATGAAAGAACCTTCAAAAATCAGAAGAAAAACAAAAACTAATAATAAAAAGAAATTCTGCAAGAAAAATAAAACGTTCTTTACCCAAGAAAATAGTAGCTCATCAGAAGAAAATGAAGAAGATGAACCATAGCCTCTATTTATGGGAATAAAAACTCAATATGATAAACATTCAGAAGATGAATAAGAAGTGAACTTCGAAGAAGAAATCCTTAGTGTAATTGAAGAACTAATAAAAACTAAAAAAATAAAACAGGGTACTAAGGGAAGAGCTTCTAGAGATTAAAGAAGCTACTAAATCAAGAGAGAGGGAAGTTTACAAAACCATCAAAGAGTCAGAACAAATCATCAGTGATTTGAAGTACCAGCTCTTGGAAGCTAATAAAATTGAAGAATTCATTTTACAACAACTTAATGATAAAAAACAAGTAAGTAGAAACTAGAAGTTGAGATTGAGCTGCTCAAAAGTGAAATTGAGAAAGAAAAGAAGGGATCTCAATTTGGAAATAGTTCAAAGATCTTGGATGAAATTATCAATAGTCAAAGGTCACCAAACAATGATACTGGTTTGAGATACACCCAAGACTCAACTTCTACATCACACATATCTGTCAAGAAACCAATCAGTTACGTAGATGCTAAAACTCATTAATAAAAGAAGATAATAAGGAAAAGATGATACCATTGAAAACCGTTACACATAAATAGATATCAATACTCCCTACTAGAGTAAAACATGACAAGAAAAATACAACCATCAGAAGGAATCCCCCTAAATATATATTTATTGGATATTGTTACTCTTGCAATAATTTTGGACATAAGGCAGTACACTGCAAATCTTATGGACAATACAATCGTAGAAATGTCCAAAGATAAAAGAACAATAAGTACAATACAAAGAAGATAAACTATAACTCATTTTATCCTTTTCAAAACTTCAATAGTGAATGCCAAAAACACAACAACTATGGTCATAAAACTAGTGAATGTAGATTGCCAAAATATGATAAAAAGACAAATATTTCCAATAATAAAAAAATATGGAAGAAAAAGAAAACATAGTGCAATGTAGCCTTATATGAGAAAAATCAAGGATGTCAGTGGTATATAGAGAGTTGATGTTAAAAACAAATGACTGGATATCAAAGAAAATTTATCAAGTTGGACAAGAAAGGAAAGGGAAAAGTGACTTTTGGAGAGAACATGTCAGCCAAAATACTTGGAAAAGGCACTGCCAGTTTAGGAAATAATAAAACCAAAGCAGAAGATGTATTTCTGGTAGAAAATATCAAGCCCAATATCCTAAGTGTAATTCATACATGTGATCAAGGTCACATACTTACTTTTGAATCTAATAAATGTGAGATAAGGAAAAAGGACATTGGAAAGCTAGTGGCAGTTGCACCACGAACATCTAGCAATGTGTACATCCTTAATATAGATGAAAACAAAGTGGTGTTTAAGCGAAATTGATGAAATATGCCTATGGCATAGAAGGTTGGAACATTTAAGATTTGACAACTTGATCAAAGCCAATGAGAAAGAGGCAGTTAGGGACCTGCCAAAAGTGAGTTACAACCTTCAAATTCTATTTGTAAACATTGTCAAATAGGAAAGAAAACAAGAGTTAGGTTCAAAACAAAAGAGAATTCTACAAAAAAAACATTAGAACATATTCACAAAGATCTATGTGGACCAACCAGAACCAAAATTACTTATGGTGAACAGTATTTTATGTTGATCGTTGATGATTACACAACATTGACCTGGGTATTCCTTTTAAGAGAAATCAAAATCCTTTGAGAAGTTTAAAACATACAAAGCCCTTGTAGAAAATGAAATAGATTTAAAAATTAAATGTATGAGATCAGATAATGGAGGATAATTCACGTCTAAAGAGTTTATTCAATTCTGTGAAAATCATGGTATCAAAATAAAATTTTCATCTCACAGGACTCCTCAATAGAATGGAGTGGTAGAAAGGAAAAACAAAACAATTGAAGAAGCTACAAGTACCATGATAAATGAAGCCAAGATTCCAAAAAAATTATGGAGAGATGCAATCTACGAAATAGTCCACATACTTAATGGAGATCAGTTGAGACCCAACCATGAAAAAACCCCTTATGAACTATGGTTTGGAAGGACAACATCTGTAAAACACTTTAGAACCTTTGGAATTAAATGTTACATAAATAATGATGAAGATAACCTGGGAAAGTTTGATCCAAGATCTGATGAAGGAATATTCTTAGGATATTCATCTAATAAGAAATCATACAGATGTTATAATCTTAGACTACTAACGATAGTGGAAAGTGCCAATGTAAAAATAGATGATATAAAAAAGAGCATATCCCAAGACATTGATAAAAAATCTCAACAAGAAGATGATGATGTAAAATCTCAACAAGAAGATGATCATGTGGAATCTTAGCAAGAAGATGATAATCATGAAACACATAAAAATGAACCACATATTGATGAATAAGACAATGAATAAACACCCTTATCAAGAGCTCCATCAAAAAGAGTTCAAAAGAATCATCCTTAAAGTCATATTATTGGAGATAAAAATGTTGGAGTGGAAACAAGAAGGAGACTTGCTTTTGACTCAGAACAAGAAATGTTATCCCTAATAGAACCTAATTTAGTTAAAGAAGCTAGAAAAGTAAAGATTGGATAAAAACAATGAATGAAGAACTAGACCAAATAGAGAAGAATCGGACTTGGGAACTAGTTCCAAGACCCAAGGACAAGAATGTGATAGGAACCAAGTGGATATTCAAGAACAAACTAAATGAAAATGGAGAAATTATAAAAAAAAATCCAAATTAGTTTGCAAGGGATATTCCCCAATGGAAGGTATTTATTTTGAAGAGACTTTTGCTCCAGTAGCAAGACTTGAGGCCATCAGAATGTTCTTGGAATTTGCATGCTTCATAAATTTCAAAATCTATCAGATGGATGTCAAGTCAACATTCCTTAATGGAACATTAGAAGAAAAAGTCTATGTTGAGAAACCATAAGGATTCATGTTATCATAAAATCAGGACTATGTGTGCAAGCTAAAATATGCCCTGAATGGTCTTAAACAAGCCCCCAAAGAATGGTTCTCTAGACTTGATCAATACCTACAAAAACAAGAATATAATAGAGGGACTAGTGACAAAAACCTATACATCAAAATTGAGGATCAAAACATGATTGTTGTGGTGGTACATGTAGATGACATCATATTTGGGAGTAATCTTACTACACTAAGAAGAACATTTGCAACCAAAATGCAAGAATTTTTTTGAAATGTCTATGCTGGGAGAATTGTCATTTTTCTTAAGTTTACAAGTAAATCAAATAGAAACTGGAATATTTGTTTCTCAAACCAAATATATCAAGGAAATGCTGAAGAAATTTCAAATGGAAGACAATAAACATATGAGTACTCCCATGGTCACTATATGTAAACTAATCCTAGAAGACGACTCACCAAAAGTGGACCAAATGATGTATAGATCAATGGTTGGAAGTTTTCTCTATTCAACAAGAAAAAGACCTGACATCATGCAAGTTGTAGGAATCGTGGGGAGATTTCAATTTGCACCTAAAGAAATTGACTTAAAACAAGTAAAAAGAATATTCAGATATCTTCAAGGCACCCTAGAACTTGGGTTATGGTATCCAAAAGATAAAGACTTCAATCTAACCAAAAATAATAATGTAGATTGGGTTGGTAGCATATATCATAGGAAAATCACCAGTGGAGGAGCATTTTTCTTAGGAAAAAGTATGGTAGCATGGTCAAGCAAGAAACAAACATCCACATCACTCTCTACATCAAAGGAAAAATACATTGTTGTTGCATCCTTTTGCACACAAGTTCTTTGGATGAAGAAAACTTTAGGAGATTTACAAATAAGATATGATAATCCCATTACTATTAATTGTGATAACACTAGTGCCATAAGAATATCTAAAAATCCATTAATGCATTCTAAAACCAAACACATCCTAATTAAATACCATTTCCTAAGATATCAGGTTACCCAAAAAATAGTTAAAATAGTGTATGTAGACACCAAAGAACAGATTGCACAAATTTTCACAAAACCTTTTCCCAGGAGTACTTTTGAAAATCTTCAATAGAAATTAGGAGTAATTCTAAAACCTCATTAAAAACCATAAAATCGTATTAGAAGGGGCACATGGCTAGGGGGAGCATTGCCACAGGAGGAGCATAGAAATATCCCCTCTGGCATTGTTGTCAAAGGGGGAGGAAATTGATAAGAGAAGAAATTTCAAAAAGAAAAAGGTTACCATGAATGATAAAGGGAGAGATTACTAGACATATTTTCATTGATGTCAACAATCGAAGATCATTATGAAGTGATGATGAGTTGTTATGAACAACATGTAGAGTAATCTACCAAAAATATCAGAAGGGAAAGAGCATTGCAAAAATGTGATCAAGATTGAAATCCCCACAGTAAAACTACAAAAGAATCGAGGAAGAATCCTATCCAATGATGTAGATTTGTGGAGTTACAAAGGAGGATTGTCAGATCAACATCAAATTAAGTCCTGATCATCGGATCTTAGTAAGGGAATATTAATGGCGGGGAACCATTGTGGATGAAAGGGTTGAGATAACGATCGTGAAAGTTTCGATTATGAAATCCACACCGATCATCAATCATCACCTACCAATGGATCTACGGTTGGTATTAGTTCAACTACCCTGGAGCCCCGAAGACACGAATAACCGAATACCCGAAGAGCAGAGCTCCTTTGTGCCTAAGCCCACAGTCATAGCTAGAGTCTTATGAAAATATATCAAGCAAAGAGTGTTAATATGCACTCCGACAGAATTTACTCTGGGAGAGTTGGAAGACTACAAAGGTTAGAGTCCCGATGCTCTGAATTCCCTAAGTGAACGAGAATCGTCCACTCAAATCAAGTCATGGTCGTCAATTTGTTTGAAACCTTTAGACAAGCTAGGATCATCCATCTATGGAAGAAAGAATATCGACCATATGATCTACTTCGGTGAAATGCACTCCTGGAGGTTGAATGATTGTAAAGGCCCGAAGTCCCGAAGGAAAAAATAAATATGGACCATTGATCTAAGAGATTATCATAGTTGTTGGATCAAGGATTCATATGAACCGAGGACCAGGAGGAGGATATGTGCCGCATCAGGATCCATGTCAGCAAGGACACGTGGCACAATCAGATGGTGATAAGTGTCTAGGTCCAGTTGGAAATTTAGGTTACATAAGTCACAAATCTAGGTGATACGTGGTAGCAACTCGTCCAGTGCCAAGTCAACACTAACGTCAGAAAGTTACGTCACTATGAGAGCTTGTCCTTCGGGGGAAGCCAACATCTACCATCAACAACTACCCAAAGCACCAAAGGGCGAAGTCAATGCTAACCGTTGATCTAAGATCCTCCAGATTCTCACATGACCATTAGATCAAAATGTAGTGGAAAGATGATGTAAGAAATCCCATGTTGACCACTTCGGTGTTGACCAACTCTGGTGGAAATTGGAACAACAATTACCTAGACCTCCGAAGTCCCGAAGTAAATAGTGGTTGTCCATCTCAACCTTTGATTAAATCATAGCCATTTGATTAAGCAGTGGAAGGATAGTGTAAGGATCACAACTAGACTGTTTATTTGGTTACGAGAATCATGCTAACCATTAGATCAATCATTGTGAGAGGTAACTACTTCGGGGAGTTGAAACTCCAGAAGATTGGATGAGAGAGAAAATACTCGAAGGCCAAAGTTTGGAGGACTAGATTCCAACCCTTGGTCATGGGTTATGAACACATAAAGTTGTGTAGCGCTGGGAACATCACTTAAATTAATAAGCCTGTGGTTTATGCATATGGTCACATGTAAATGGTTTGAAGGAAGCACCTCTGCAGAATTCAATTTCTACAATATTTGCAGAGACATGGAATCAAGTTAAAAGAAATCGATCCATACCTGTGATCGATTTATGAAAATCACTCTCACTAAATTAAAAATCCTTCACAATAAGGTTTGAATAATAATAGAGATTATTGTTAATTTAAAATGAATAGGTGTGATGGTCCAAAAAAAGGGACGTAATACTTCATAGCTCACACCAATTGGAAGATTATATAAACGAAGAAAATGGTGAGAAAAAAGTGTCTCTATAGTCCATATCAGAAGATCAAAACATAAGCAGAGTCCAAGAATAAGAGTTGATGATTCATATGAAGTGAGGTTGTAAGGGAGGAGCACGGAAGGATTCATATCCTTTACTAAGTAAGTGTAATTTAATGGAGTTGGTTCTTCATGGGGTTGGTGCCCTACAGACAAGGGAGTTGGTGCTTCCTAGGGTTGGTTCTCTAAAGACAAGGGAGTTGGTGCTTCCTAGGGTTGGTTCCTTGAAGAAGGGGATTTGTGTCTCCTAGAGGTGGTGCTCTAAAAAGGATTGGTGGCATTCACTATTCTTCATAAAATCCTTGTAATTCCTATTAATTATATTTATATAATTGATTTTACAAACAATTCCATTGTTGATCTATTATGGTAATTAACAAAATATAAAGGTAACTGCTAATTGTTGAAAAAGGGTAATATTGATTCACCCCCCCTCTTAGTATTCCAACAGATCTTCCCTTTTATAATAAAAGGAATAGATGATGGATTCAAGTACCTTGGCTTTATGTTGAAACTAAACTCAAATAGCTATGGAGATTGGCTATGGATGGTCAAAAAAATTCAGGCATGCCTATCAAATTGGGTTCACATATGGCTATCTAGAGGTGGTAGACTATTTCTTTTCAATTCAGTATTAATAAATATCCTAGTGTATTAGGAAACCATCGCCAAAGTTCCAAGAGACATACTCACAAAAATACAAAAGGCATGTTTCCATTTTTTGTTGTGCAGGAAAAGAGAATTTGGGGGAATTCCTTTATTCAAATGGATCTGTGTTATGATGCCAAATGAGCTCAATGGTTGGGGTTTCAAGAATATCAACTGGTTTTGTAAATCCCTCATGAAAAATGTCTATGGAGGCTAGTCTACAACTCAATGTTGTGGGGAAAAATCCTAAAATTCAAGTACATGGGGAGTAAATTGGTGGTGGAATGGTTTAGATACTCAATAAAATACGCAAATAACAACTCGATTGGATGGAAGGAAATGGCGGAATCCTTTCCAATTATTGGAAAATGGGTAATATGGTAGGTTGATAATGGTAAAAGTGTGAGAAATGGAGAGGACCCTAGGGTCAATGCGGGATATGACTTCAAACTTTCCAAGGAATTCATCTCTCACTTTCACAATCATGGTGTTTACTCTCTATGGGATGCAGACATCATAGAAGGTATTTTTTTAGGAAGAAATGCTTGGAATTAGAATGTTGCATTGGATTTGGAAGGTGATAATATTGAGTAATGGAACAATTTCATTGTAAATTTGTATGAATACTTTATTGTGCTCAACAAGAATGAAGAATATTGCTTAGTTTGGGCAAAAACAAAAAATTTGGAACTTACACTATAAAAATCGATTATCTCTCACTTGTAGAAAATGATTTTGAAGGTGATAAAAAATGGTGGTGGAGGTATGTATGGAGAGCCATTGCTCCATTGAAATAAAATACTATGATGTTTCTCTCTATTGAAAACAAAATATTGACTTGGGACAACATATTAAAGTGTCGTTGGATCGAGCCCAATTGTTGCGCCTTAAGAAAATCGAAGGCTAAGACTGTTTTGCATATTTTTTTATTTATGTCAGTACTCCTAACAAGTCAGTGATAAGGTCTCTAAGTAGTTGTCAGGAATTGGCATTGAATTAAATGGTTCTTTGCTCGTTTGGTTAAAATATTGGTCAATGGATCCTGGATCCCAATGTCTCATGCCACTATTTTTTTTCTTGGTCTATTTTGTATGGTCGGCTCATAATCAACATATATTTCAAGACAAGTTTATCTCACCATCAACAAAAACATCCTTGATTGTTAATCTCTCTTCTGAATTCAGATGTGAGGAGAAGGCCTCAAAAAAAAAAAAGGTCACTAAACTTGAGATTGATAAGAAAATCCCTTGGGGATTTTTCGATGGCGCCTGTCAAGGTCACCCAACTAAATGTGGGGGAGGTGTTGTTCTCTTTATATTTGACTCCTATTTATTCAAAATTTGGTATGTGCTAGGTGGAGAAACCAACACAAATACAAAGCTTTCGACCCTCTGGGCTATCTTAGTTCATGTTACATCCTTAAATCTAAAAAAACATTGAAATATTTAGGGACTCGCAGGCTTTAGTAGACAAGGTAAAAGGTAAAAATCATATGTAGGTTTTAAGAGCGATGAATTTAATGGATTAGATCCAATCTTTTCTTTCCTCATTGGAATGGTTCTCAATTAACCATGTTCCTAGAGATCTCAATAAGCAAGTTGAAAAACTCTCCAAGGAATCTCTCGAGCTAGATAAAGAAGACTTTATATTCTAGGAATTCTTTGAAGATCACCTCTATGAAGAAATGAATTACAGGCTATAGTTCTCTCTTTTTTTTTTCTCTGTATGTAGCACTAAGAATGTAATGAAGGTTTTGTGCACATAACTGTCTAGAAAGTGCACTAGGAAATATAGAGGTATAGTAATGTTTTGGAAAGACTAGAAAAAGATGTAATGAAAGTTTCAGGAGAGACTATTTGAAATATCTATATTCACTTTTTTGCTGAATATAAAGTTTTTTCTTGCTTGGAAAAAAAATTAAGCTTGTACAAATTATGTACTTCAAAAATGTAATAAAATATAGTTTAATATATAATTAATGTGAGACAATAACTCTTGAAGATAAGCTCATTAAAAATTGTATGAAGGGATTCAAGGAGAACGAGGGTGCCTTTTATAGCTATTTAAAATTGATTCCAAATTAAAAATGGGCACGTACTTATACTTGTTGCATATTTCTTATCATATTTAATCCAAATCATTTTGAAATTATTATTATGAGAGTCAATAAATCTAATACTTACAGGGAAAAATAAATCTAAAATTTCAAGGGACAATTAATTCACATTCATGTTCTAAAACTACACCTCCTTGCATAATTTTTGATGTGAATATGTAACGTTGGAAATACTTAATTAAAACACTGAACCAAGAGTAGAAGAAACAAGGGAAACAAATTAATTGGCTGGAGTTCCAAATATATATATATATGGAATACTAATACAAGAGGATATCGGTGGCCACCCACCTATTCCAATTGGCTCAAAAGAGTTTATTTGGAAATTTACTATTGTTGGCATTTTTCAGGTCCTAAACTTTCGAGGCCATTTTGAGTACCTAAACGACATTTTTTCACGATAGAGAACCTCAATAATTTTTTAAGGCATGATTGAGCCTATTAAATGAATAAATTCATCGATACCTTTCAAACGAGCTCTCGTGTTCCCAAAACGAATATCATATGCAAAAGTTACAACCCCGGGAAGTTGATGTACTAACTTACCCCAACGGGGCCCACATGAATTTTGGTGCTTCATCTCCTAGGGTTAGGTTTTTGTATGTCTAGGGTTTTTGCATTCATGTTTATTGCAAAAAGGATTTCAGAGCCTCATTGTACTCATATTCTTGCGAATGAGCATAGCCGTCACATCTCTTCTTAGAGATAAGTTGTCACAATTCTAGTAAGCTTGTTTTCACTCTGCATTTTATATTTTCAACATATTTCTTATTTAATAGAAGTCAAGTTTTAATCCATCTCTATTGTTATTCACTGTGTCTCTGTGTTAATATTATAAATATGTGTTTTCATTTTGTTCCTCTCATAAATCCATATCAATGGTATCAGATCGGTCTGTCCTTTTCATTTTTTTAGTGCATGTCCTCGACGCGGTCAAGGTATAGAGAGTTGGGTCTCCTGATTGTTTCTCTCGAGGAAAACTGCTCTCTCACACCCAAGAAATCATCCATTGCAGGAAAAAAGAATGACGATGGGACATGATATCCTTTCAAAATGTTGCTTGAGGAATCCCTCGAGCAATAGACAAACGAGATGATGGACAACTTTGTACAAATCCTTTGACGACTGCTGACAAGCGATGCATCCACCTCAAGTGGTGGCACCACCCCTTTCGAGATACAAATCAATTTTGATATTCCTATATTTGAAGGTAAAATAGATGTGGATGTCGTAGATAAATGGTTAAACCTTCTAGAAGGGTAGTTTTTTGTCCATAACTTTTCTGATAGAGAAAATATTACATTTTCACTCCTCAAGGCCATTCCCCATGTCAAAGATTGGTGGGAGAATTTTTGTGAGAAAAAGTAAAAAGAGGGATCCACATCATTTGCAGTTGCAACCACTTGGGGTTCCTTCAGGGATTCTATTAAGGAACAATACTACCATGTTGGAAGTTATGATGACTTGTATACAATATGGACCACACTATGACAGGAAAAAGACCAAACAGTGCCAGAGTTCTATTGGACACACCTACCACACTTGGGGGGGGGTGAATGAGTGTGGGGCTCTTTTTCCCAAAACTTCCTTCTTGCACAAAAACTCATCAATTAGCATTGAACATTTATTCATTACCCATTGTTGTCATTTATAACCAGTTATATGTGATCACATATCAGCAACATATATCATCAACAATTCATCACCACAATGAACACAAAGAACACAAGATGTATGTACAATTTTCTTTTTACTACGGACTACAATCCTTGGGGTTTATCAGCAACAAATGAATAGAGTACAACTCCACAAGAGCACCAGCTCTATATGCAAGACTCAACTTTCATTCTCAGCACCATTTGAGATGAGGCAACAATCCTCAACATATATCAATCTATACCATAAACAAGAGCATCAACCATGCACCAACCTGTGCCAAACAACCTGTAATCAACATGTACCATAAACACGTGCATCCAACCATGTACCAAGTATATGCCAATCATGTATCAACTACTCATCAATAATGATTCATCAATATGTACCAACATCATCAACTATACACCTCATGTATGTGCCAACTCATCAACTACTTGTCTCAACCATGACTAGTTTTGGATTAGTCAACAACCCTAACTTGAAATAATCATAACTTTATACATGTACTGAATAAAGATCTGAAACTGATACAAAATATTCGTCAGTTTTTTTTATGCAATTCCTCAAAGTGGCACTACTTGGAAACTCTCAGAAAAGGATTTATAGCAAAAATGGCATACCTTGCTGAATTATGGCTTATTCTAGAGAGCGACCTTGTAGAGCGTGCCCCGCACAAACTATTTGATGAATAGATTTGAAATTGTTACATAGAATACTACAGACCGTAATCTAACCAACACAATTTTTCTTATTGAATTTGGATCTGTTATGAATAATTTATGATGTTTTTACCCGAAACACCTGATTTTGACTAGTTTCAGGACTAGCCACAAACTCTATTTTCCACGGAGTGTAACTCCCAAACTACAACGACCCACAAGCTGAATTTTTAACCATGGATACTTGGCTATGTTTTCTCACTTTCATAGCAATTTCAGGATCTGAATCATTATATAACAAAAGTTATAGTGAAAATAGTGAGATGACCTGTAAATAACATACCTTAGAAAGCACCATAATTTTTTTTTATCCTTCCTTGCATTTCGGCCTTCTTTTCTTCACTTTCCTCAGAATTTCGGCTTATATATCCTTGTTTACCTCATTCACCTATATATCTTTAATATCCTCAAGTGTTCCACACCAAAAATGCTCAAGAAACTCAAACAAGAAACTCCCCATCAATACTCCAAAATATATTCCCACAAGAAGCTCTCCATTGATCCACAAAAAGGATGATCTACAAGAGACCATTGCTATCTTATTTATACTTTCATCATTTAGGTCACTTAACCCATTTTTAGTTCACTTAACCCATTTC
>ML783152.1:470382-489549 GCA_009831015.1 Picea engelmannii | reverse complement strand
ATCAATCATGATAAGACAATAATGAGAGCATGGGTCCTCCAACCATTCTTCTAGGATAACTCAATCCACAAAGCGTCTTCCCGTGAGGGATTTCACCATAAGGGGACCACTTTGGAGTTCATCCATTTGTGCACCTTATCAAAATGATAAGACAATAATGAGTCATCTATACATTTTTCCAACAATGCATCATATACCAATGAAACCACATCGATCCATCTTCATCATGTATCAATGACAACTCATTGATCCATCTTCATCTATGCATTTTCATCAAGGACAATACATATTATATTACATCAATCATCAATCAATCAATCCTTTGACATCAATCAATCAAACCATTGGCATCAATGACAACATGATCCAACAAGTTCACCAATGTCTACCATACCTTGCGCACCAAGCTAAGTATCAAATATTTCGAGTGACATCTAGTGATCATGTACCGTACCGTTCTGCATAGATATATCCAGATAGAAATGGAGTTCTTGAACATCTCATGCTTGGGCGTGACCTATCGATATGTCGTCAAAATCGAGCAAAATCTTAAATAAAAGATGAGATAGTTTGGGTATAGGAACCCCTCACAACAAAAGCAGGGAAAGGGAAGCCCCAACCTGCAGAACACAATAGAGAAAACATTGGAAACCTCGAGACAACCAATCCAAGTTGCAATCAAATAAGGACAATGGAAAGATGAAGAAACATACCGAGAAGTGTTGCAACTTCCATAAGATCCCCTGGCATAACACTATTGATTACTGCTTAAAGAAATAATTGGTGTCTGAGGTGAAAACCTATGAATAAAATATCGGTTCCAAATCTGAGTCATAATTAAAAAAGGGGAGACATATCATTGACACAAAACCTAGTGCCAAAGTTGTTACCACTAATATATAGCCTAATGAACCTGATGAGCCAGAGGAAAGAGAGCGTCTCTTTCATTCACATATGTGGGTGAAAGCCACTTTGCTACACTTCATCATTGATAGTGGTAGCCAGAAGAACCTCATCTCAGTAGAGGTCGTCACGTCACTAGCCCTGTCGACAACACCACACCCACATCCCTACACCATTATATGGCTCCATCAAGGAAGCGATCTTCGCGTCAACCAATAGTGTCGCCTGTTTTATGACATCAAGCCATTCAAATATGAGGTATTGTGTGATTTTATTTTGAGCCAACCTTATTTATGGAAATTCCATGTTGTATATGAGTCTAGTACTTGTAGTGTTATTATTGCTTTGAACATGAAATTATACAGGATACTCGAGGTAGTCCCACCTAGTGTTATTTCCTTTATCTCTACCACGAAATGGAAGAAGGTCATTTATCAAACCATGAAGTTTTTCTTCTTTGTGATTCTCTCTCAGAGAGAGTGAAAGGTTGAAATCACATCCATGGCCTCCTCGATCGACCTCTCCATGTAGCAGAAGCAAACAGATAAGGTTGTGGAAGAATACAAAGACATATTCTCATCACCTACTGGGGTACCTCTGCATTGTCAGGTCAACCATCCCATCGATATGACTCCCGACACACTGGTACCCAATGGGCCATTATATCACTACTCTCTATTAGAAAATGAGGAGATCAAGCATCATATCAAGAACTACTCCACAAGGGGCACATTCGACCTAGCTCATTATGTTGTGGAAGCCCAATCGTGCTGGTGCAGAAGAAAGATGAGACTTGGCGACTCCGCATTGATTATCGGGTCCTAAATAAAATCATAGTCAGGAACTGGTACCTGATTCCTCAAATCGATGATCTCCTTCATCAACTCAAGGGGGGGAAATACTTTAGTAAGATTGATCTGAAGTCTGGCTACCATCATGTCCCAATAAAGAAGACCGATGTATGGAAGACTGCCTTCAAGTCAAAAGAATGTATTTTTGAATGGCTGGTCATGCCCTTTGGTTTGAAAAATGACCCAACAACTTTCATGAGGATGATGGACGATATATTGAATACTTTCACTGATTATTTTGTGGTGTTGTATTTGGATGGCATACTCATCTACAACAAGACTTGGACAAAACACTTACAACATATTCAACAGGTTTTGCACACTCTGCGACAACACAAGCTATATTCCAACTTGGAAAAATGATCCTTCGGCATGGACATGGTCCATTACCTAGGATACATTGTTGATGTGCATGTTGATCTAGCTAAGATCGAAGTCATCCATGATTGGATAACCCCAACCACACTCAATGAGCTTCAGAGATTCTTAGGCCTTGACAATTTCTATTGCAAGTTCATGTTGGGATTATCCCATATTGCATGGGCCCTCAACCAAGTAACCAGGGGTGGTGGTTGTTAGAATATAAAGGATTGTGTGCTTGTTTTACCACGATGATACCCTCGTCTCCCAACCACAGGTTGAAGCCTCCCTCCGAGCATCTTGACCTTGACCGAGAAGAGAATTTTGGCTGCAATATATAGCTAAGAGAGGCTAAATGCACCAAGAAAAAGAATAGAAACAAAAACTGAAGAGATGATCCCACCCAGAACAAGAGCACCACTTTCCCCAGAGACCTGCGCACAAAAATGCCAACTACAATGCACACAAATGGGTCTACAATTATGAGAGTGTGTAATAATGAAACTAGTGCCCTGTATTTATAGTGGAATGGCCAGTCTAACTGGGGCTGACCTGACCAGTCTAACTAGGTCGACTTCTCTTTCTGGGCATCAATAAATTCAATATAAATATATTTGTTCAGCCGACAACCTGTCTAGGGTTTTCTTCAATTCTTTGCTTCCTTCCGGAGGATTCTAATCTCGTCATAGGTCATCATAGAGGTTCATACCTCTCGAAGCTACCATAATATTAACACTCCCTCCTAGCTAGGGAGGTATGGTCTTGAGCACAACAGACCATTCAACTGGTAGCACCACAAGCACCTGTCATTATTATGCGATTGGATAATCTCCTATGACAACTGGTACAATATCAATTTATAGAAAACACCTGTGTCTATTCCAGTAGTACACAACTACTCAAACTTTGTGAAACACATTCACAAACTGTCCTTCATAACAAATAGTAACCTGCATATAAACAATGTTATGATAAAACTGTATCATCTGGGCCAATATTTCACTCATGTTTGTGAGATATGAAAGAATGTCTGCCACCACTGTAGTCTTCATCTGCATAAAAACAATGTTATGATAAAAAATGAAACATCTGGGCCAATCTCTCACTCACGTCTGTGAGATATGAAAGAGTGTCTGCCCTCAGTACATAATATCAACAACAATCATCTGGGCCAATCTTTCACTCACAACTGTGAGATCTGAAAGAATGTCTTCCCTCAACATAGAATATCAATAATAGGCTATCTGCCCCATTCTTCTCAACCAAGGAAGAAGGATTGTTTCGGATTTATGAACCTGGACCATTTCCCACTCTGGGCCATTCTTTCGACACTAAACAAAGTGTAACCTGGAGAGAATGAGTCTGCCCTCGAGAAATGCTTGGACCATTCCTTACCCTAGGCCATTCCTCTAACACTAAACAAAGTGTAACCTGGAGGGAATGAGTCTGCCCTAAGGAATGATTGTCCTAGACTATTCCCCACCCTGGGTCATTCCTCCGACACCAAACAAGGTGTAGCCTGGAGAGAATGAGTCTACCCTCAAGGAATAATTGTCCCTGATTGTTGAGCCTGGACTACTCCCCACCCTGGGCCATTCCTCCGACACCAAACAAGGTGTAGCCTGGAGCGAATGAGTCTTCCCTCGAGGAGTAACTGTCTGGACCATTCCCCACCCTGGGCCATTCCTCCGACACTAAAAAAAGTGTATCCTAGAAAGAATGAGTCTGCCCTCGAGGAATGTCTGTCCTACATCAACCTCCAAACGGACGATTCTTCGAAACTGCTCACAACTGTGAACTTCGAAAGAATGATTGCCCGGCGAAGCGGACCATTCTACTTGACCACTACTCAGAGTGACTGCCAAGAAGAATGACTGTCCTAGACCACTCCCCATAAATGGGAAGTCGTTGTCTATGATACATCAACAATCAGTCTGCCTCCCATGTTAACTACAATGGGAAGCTATTGTCCGTCAGAAATCTCAATCCACTTTCTGAACTAGAAGGCATCTGTCCAATCTGGACTTTTACAAAAATAAATGACATTTCAATTCTCCCTCCTAACTGGAGAGTTATTTTAATCACAGAAATAAATATTTTTGCGTACCTTCTTTATCCTGGAGAGTCTTCCCTTTCATCTAAGGGATTTATTTCTGCAATCCCCATCTTCTCTCAGAAATATGCAAACTTGATTTTGGAAAGAGGCTTTGTCATGATATCTATTGTCTACTCATCAGTGGGGATATACTCGAGCTTTACCTCTCCTTCCTGGACTTTATCTCGGATAAAGTAGTATTTGATCTCAATATGCTTCGACCTTTCATGGAATACTGGATGCTTGGATAATCTTATACAACTCTGATTATCACAATATATAGTGGTCGATTATGGAGTCTGATCAAATAAATTGGATATTAACTTCCTTAGCCATACTCCCTCTGTGCATGCTTCACAAGCTGCTATATACTCTGCTTCTACTGTACTAAGTGTGACAGACTTCTGCTTCTTGTTGCTTCAAGATATCATAGCGGAGCCCAAGATGAAACACATACCTGAAGTACTATTTTTGTCTTCTACACTTCCTGCCCAATCAGAGTCTGTGAATCCATGAAGTTGAATATCGTTGGATGCGGTATATCTTAAACCATAGTTTATTGTCCCACGAATGTATCTTAAGACATGTTTTGCAGCTATCCAATGCTCTTGTCTTGGTTCCACCTGAAACTGACTTAATGTATTTACAGCAAAGAAAATGTCTGGTCGAGTATTTACCAAATACATCAATGATCCAATTAGCTGTCGATATAGAGATGGATCTACAGGATCAGAATCTGGAACTTTCACTTTTCTTATATCCGCATTCATAGGAGTGTCCATGGACTTAGAGTCCATCATTCCAAACTTCTGAAGGATCTTTATTGCATATTTTCCTTGTCCAAGGAATACTTCACCACGCTTCTACCATACTTCTAGTCCCAAGTAATAGTGCATGAGACCTAGATCTTTCATATCAAACTCAGAGGCCAAATCCTTCTTTCACTGAATGATTAGAGATTCTTCACCTGTTATGAATAGATCATCAACATATAACAGTAGAATTACAGGTGCATTGTCCACGACTTTGTAGTAAAGGTTTGGATCTGCATGACTCTTGGAAAAGCCAAGTCTGGTTAGATCACTGTCCATCCTGGCATACCAAGCCCTTGGAGCTTGCTTGAGTCCATATAGAGCTTTCTTTAGTCTGCAAACATGAGTGTCTCTAGAGTGTACCTCGAATCCTTGAGGTTGTTCAATATATACTTCTTCTTCGATGGCTCCGTTGAGAAAGGTTTTCTTTACATCCATCTGGTGTAGATTAAATCATGGAAGCGACAAGAGATATAATAGTTCTGATGGAGGGATATCTTGCCACCAGGGCAAAGGTTTCGTCATAGTCTTCTCCCTCCTTCTGGAAGAACCCTCTGGCCATGAATCTTGCCTTATATTTATCCACGCTTCCGTCTGCTGCATGTTTGATCTTGTATACCCATTTTAAAGTTACAAATGATTTTTCTTTAGGTCTGGTTACAATTTCCCATACTTCATTTATCATAATGGACTGGTGTTCTTCCACCATAGCTTCTTTCCATTGTTCCTTTTTAGCTGCTTCTTCAAATGTAGTAGGTTCTTCATCTAGGAGATTTGTCATGTATGTTGCATAACTAGAGAATCTTTTCGGTCTTTTAGTATTCCTGGATGTTCCTTTTGGAACCTTGATTCTTTCTGCATCTTGTAAGGTGGCTTCAATCCAAGCTGGTCTTTTCTTGTTCTTTGGCATATTATCTGGATTAGCATTCTCACATATCTCCATAGGATGATCAGGTTGATCCTTTTTGTTATTTTCACCTTCTGTGTTTTCTTCATTTAGTTCTTCAATTTCTTCTTCTTCTATAGTTTCTTCAATAGATTTTCTGAAGGCCATTCTTTCATTGAATGTTACATCTCTTCTTAATTCTATCTTGTGCTGATCTGGAATATATATTCTGTAGGATTTGGATGAATCACTATATCCTACAAATATTCCCTTCTTTCCTGAGGGTTCTAGTTTATTTCTTTTATCTTTGGCAATATGAGAATAAACTTGACATCCAAATATTCTTAAGTTTTCTACGTTAGGCTTCTTACCTAAGAATGCTTCTTCTGGTGTCATGTCCTTCAATATGTGATGAGGGCTTCTGTTCTGCACGTATATGGCCATCATTGTTGCTTCTCCCCATAGAAACATGGATATATCTTGATCGTTCAATAGGTCTTTTACTGTTTCTTCGATAGATCTGTTCTTTCTTTCTGCTACACCATTTTGTTGAGGATTATGAGGAACAGTTAGCTCCCTCCTAATCCCTATTAATTTTTAGAATGCAACGAACTCCTTCGAGGTGTATTCTCCTCCATTATCTATTCTTAATGTCTTGATCTTCTTGTTCATAAGGTTCTCTATTTCTACCTTGAATTCTTGGAACTTGCTAAATACTTCATCTTTTGACTTCAGTAGGTATAGCCACATCTTCCTTGAATAGTCATCTATGAATGTTAAGTAGTAGAGTGATCCTCCTAAAGATTTGACTGGAATTGGACCACAAACATCTGAGTGTATTAGATCTAGGGTTTCCTTAGATCTATTGTTGTTGCTTGGTAATGGTTTCTTAATGTTCTTCCCAAGGGAACATCCCTTGCAAATTCCCTTGTGTGTAGACTTCAATTTTGGTATCCCTTCGACCATCTTCCTGAGGAAAGGTAATGCTTGATAATTGATATGAGTGTACCTTCTATGCCAAAGCTCATTAGGGTTGACTTCATCATGTACTAGGGCTTCTTCGCTTTGTTCTAGTAGTCTGTATAGATTCCCTTCACATCTTCCAATAACCCTAGCATCTTCTATGCTAGAATATTTATGCCATGATAACACCTTTTCATGTATAAAGGCTATTTGGTTTCCTTTGTCTTCTAAACATGATATTGACACAAGATTCTTTTCTAAACCAGGTACATATAGAACATTGCTTAAGTGAACATGATTACCTGATTCTAATTTGATTGAGGCTTGTCCAAATCTTTCGACGGGGTAGGTGCTTTTGTCTCCAAGCTCCACTTTGTACGATGTCTTTCTCTCATTTAGATCTAAGAGTCTAGCTTGATCTCCCGTCATGTGCCTGGAAGCTCCACTGTCAATTATCCACATATCATCTTCAATTGTCCCGGTAAGTGCTGAGTAATGTAAGAGACTGATTGTTTCACACATGTCTTCGGTTGACTGATAACTGGTCATGCCTTGATCCAAAACTTCAACCGCTTCTTTTCTATCTTCTGAGAAATTCAATAGGTGCACTAAGTTAGGGCACATCTGGATCTCTTCTCCTTGAGCAAGATGCTCCATCACAAGGTGCCAGATCTGAGAATTAGGGTTTCTGCAACTGCTACTACTAGTAACCCTAGCTGCAGTTCTTTGGAAGTTGCTTCTGTTAGTAACCCTAGTGGCAATTCCTCAATGAGCTCAATACCTAGCGGTTATGTTTCCTTCCAACATTTTAGGCTGAATGAAGGGTGTGTGGGCCCATAACCTGTTAGAATATAAAGGATTGTGTGCTCGTTTTACCACGACGATACCCTCGTCTCCCAACCACAGGCAGAAGCCTCCCTCCGAGCATCTTGACCTTGAACGAGAAGAGAATTTTGGCTGCAATCTATAGCCAAGAGATGATAAATGCACCAAACAAAAGAATAGAAACAGAAACTGAACAAATGATCCCACCCAGAACTAGCGCACCACTTTCCCCAGAGACCTATGCACAAAACTGCCAACTATAGTGTGCACAACTGGCTCTGCAATTCTGAGAGTGTGTAATAACGAAACTGGCGCCCTGTATTTATAGTGGACTGGCCAGTCTAACTGGGTCCGACCTGACCAGTCTAACTGGGTCGACTTCTCTTTCTGGGCATCAATAAATTCAATATAGATATATTTGTTTAGCCGACAACCTATCTAGGGTTTTCTTCAATTCTTTGCTTCCTTTCGGAGGATTCTAATCTCGTCATAGGTCATCATAGAGGTTCATACCTCCCGAAGCTACCATAATATTAATAGTGGTAAGGAAACATTTGTGTGGGGACTATCCCAACAACAAGCGTTCGATGATCTGAAGCAATTCTTATGCTCATCCCCAGTGCTTTCATTACCTAACCTGCAACATACCTTTGAGATCAAGACAAATGCTTCAAACTATGATGTGGGCGCAGTCCTCACTCAGCACGACCACCCCGTGGCCTATCACACTAATACACTATCAGATGTCATTTGTAACTACCATACTTATGGAAAATAAATGTACTCCATTGTGAAATCATGCTGCCAATGGAGGCATTACATTCTCAGGAAGGAGACAATCATCCACACTAATCATAAGCCACTGTAGTTCATGTAGACACAAGGAAAATTGTAGAATGACCTCCATCAGAATTGGTCCACATATTTGAAAAATTTCCACCTCAACATCAAGTATAAAACAGGAAGTACCAAATGAGTCGGTGATTTCATCAGATGACCTACAATCATGAAACTCACCACGGTGGTAGACTCTTATGGACACGAGACCTCAGGATGGCCCCATTTTTATGAGATAGATCCTAACTTTGCCAACATCTTCCAGATGTTGGGAAAAAACACATCTATCACTAATTTCCATCTTCAAGACAAGTTGTTGTGCCATCTGGGCCATCTCTATGTTCCATCAAGTGAGCAAGAAAAACTGATTTGGGAATCTCACTGCAATTAGCTGGCAGGAAACTTCGACTTGGAAAAGGCAGTGGCAGTGTTGTAGTGAAATTTCTATTGGTCTAAACTTTGAAAGGATTCCAGTAAGTATGTTTGGTCCTGCACTTCCTGCGCTATTTACAAACCAACCACTAAGAAATAAGATCGTTACACTCCTATTCCTACTCCTAATAGGCCCTGGGAATACATCTCAATGGACTACATGTCGGGCCTTTTGTCCAACAAGCGGGGAAATGACTGTGTTTTTGTGATTGTTGATCTCTTTTCCAAGATGGTGATTTTGGTCACCTGCAAGAAGAGCATCACAATAGAGGCCATGTCCAAGCTCTTATTTGAATGAGTGTGGGTACACCTTTAGATCCCACAAACCATTATATCATATCGGGACAACCAATTCCTCAACACATTGTAGTCGATCCTCTGGTCATTGTTGGACACCAAGCTCACCAAATCCACTACCTTCCACGCCCAAATAGATGGTCAAACAAGACTTTGTCAATCGCATGATCATGCACACCCTGCAAATGTACAATTACAAGCACCCCCACACCTGGGATGAGAGTCTTTCCTATGTTCATCACAACTACAACAAAGCCATACATAGCTCAACCGACCACATCTCCTTTTAGGTGCGGTTGGGATTTCAACTATTGGGTCCCATGGATGTTGCACTACCCCTTGCGGGCACCCAAGAAGACTCGTGGCATGCTCCAGCTAAAGATTAAAAAATCCACCTGGTTCATTGAGTGGATACAATAGATCCTCCAACAGGTTCATGATATTTTACATAAGTCCAATGCCAAGTACAAGTAGTGTCATGATCAACATCAGGTGCCACACCAGTTTAAGGTGGGAGACAAAGTTTGGTTGCACTTGCAGAAAGAATGCCTTACATGGCCTCATCAGAAGCTTCATCCACTCAATTATGCAACTTACACCATCACTAAGGCTTTGGGTGACAATGATTTTGATCTCAACATTCCCCCCTTCCTTGGCTTGCACCCAATGTTCAATGTGGACCTCCTTCAACCCTATTTTCCACCATTATTGAACAACTTAGAGATAACAAAACAACTGACACCAAGAAAGATCAACCATAACTGCATGAAACATGCATCTATTGATCATATCATGGACACACAGGTCAAGGGAACTCACCAACAAAGGATCCAACTTTATCGGGTTGTCAAAGCAGCGAAACTCCTGCACCAAGGAAAGTGGCTCACCCAGGGCCAAATTCAACAGAAATTTCCTCATCTGATGGGGGAACTCAGTGAAATGGACACCATTTATTCCTAATGGGGGAGGATTGATCCAAGAGGATATTGGTGGCCACCCACCTATTCCAACTGGTTCAAAACAAGGTTTTTGACAATTTACTATTTTTAGCAGTTTTTCGGGTCCTAAACTTCCAGGGCAATTTTGAGGGCCTAAACGATGTTTTTTCACGACCGACAACCTCATTGATTATCAAAGGAATGGTTGAGACTATGAAATGAATCTCATTGTCAATACCTTTCCAACAAGCTATTGTGCACCCAAAACGGAGATCGTATGCAAAAGTTACAACCTCGAGAAGTTGATGTACTAACTTACCCCAACGGGGCCCACATGACTTTTGGTGCTTCATCTTCTAGGGTTAGGTTTTTGGATGTCTAGGGTTTTATAATTCATGTTTATTATAAAAAGGCTTTCGGAGCCTCATTGTACTCATCTTCTTGCAAATGAGCGTAGCCAGCACATCTCTTCTCAGAGATAAGCTGCCACCATTCTAGCAAGCTTGTTTTCAGTCTGCATTTTACAATTTCAGAATATTTCTTATTTAATAGAAGTCAAGTTTTATTGTATCTCTATTATTATTCACCGTGTCTCTGTGTTAATATTATAAATTTGTGTTTTCATTTCATTCCACTCATAAATCCAAATCAAATACACAAAGTTCCATGGGCTTTGTAGGAAGGATGCACACATCATTGGTATGTTTAATATTTTCGAATTGGGTAGACTATAATTGGTTGCTCTTCAAGTTCTTGATTGTAAAAAAATGTGGCATCAAATCCATGGCCGTCGTTGACGAAATGATAAACATAAAGGGGTAATATTCTAACTCTATATTTTTTGTGCATCATAGGTTTAGTAAAGGATTTATTTATTATTGCAACACTGAATCATATGAAACTTTGCAATATATCTAAATCGATAGAACCCACAGTTAAGGAAGTTCCATAAAACCAAACAGTCACAATTGGCCATCAACATGACAAGAAATCCTTCCTGTAAGTTATTTGGTAGTAGGATTGAATGCAAAATAGAGGAAACATCAATACATAAGATATGTAGGTCAAAACTGTGTTTGACAATGCTGGACAATCTCAATTACCGTCAATGAAAGTGAGTTACAACTTATCATTGAGTGTGATTGGACATAAATTTGATATTGCTTACAACTCAAGATTGACACATAAAGAAAGGAAGAGCTGAAATCTATAAGCCACAAAAGGGTAATGAAGAATAAAAAAAACCCACGACCTAAGGGAGCAAGGTAAGTAGATCTAATCACGCAATAATATTAATCACCCAAACAATTTACAATATATCAACATGGAGAAATCAACATTCCAGGAAATTAAAAATGATGACAACCTATCCATCTTGAATCAAGTTTAACTCGGTCCATAACTTCAGTTTTTTTCATTCATTTTATTTGAAGGTTGAATTCATTTCGTAGGAAATATATTTTTTCTTATTTAAATTACATATACAACATAATATAATCTAAACAAAATTTCTAGGATACAAGACAATTTTAAATTAATTTCCATACATTGTCACATATAATGAAATTTCAAATTGAAATTAACCATTTATACATATTCAAACATATAAAATTTAACCAGAAATTTTAGTTTGCAAGATTTTTTTTAATAAATTTACATATGTAATGTCATATGTCAAAAGATTTCTCAAATAAATTTTCAATAGAATTAAACCATAATTACTATAACCAAAAGATTTTAATTGTCGATGCCTCAGCATCACTTGTCGAACCTCATTCAATTTGTGTTGGATCCTTGTGTCACCATGCCAAATTCTACGTCAACTTTGTCGGATTCTGCGTCCACTTCGCTAGAGCTTAACCGATCATCAAAATGACCCACCGGATACCGCATTGCCAACTCTGAATGGTACTCTTCTTTCCCAATACCCCCAGAATTCAATGAGGCTATATAGGACCAACCTCTAGATCTAGCTATGGTACATACACTCACAAGTGTTGAGGATCCCACCTCCAAAGCTAAACCACGTTCAACTCGCAAATAGTAATGCTCACAAGTCATTTGGTTGTGACGATGACCAATAGGGAAAATAGCGATCCCTCTTTTTTATCTAACACCTTTGTTTTATAACTCTCTCCCCTAGTGCACATGAAATTATCAATTAAAAATCTAAAATAAATTATTTTTTTTATCTATTTTCTTACTTTCCTAAAATTACTCTCCGATGTTTTTTTCTTTTTACTTATTATTTTCCAATTTTTCTGGATTTCTAGTTTTTCTCCTATATATTTTTTATCCTTTCTTGACTACTAGATTTTTTTCTGGATGTTTTAGCTTTTATTGATTCTTCTCTTTTCTTCTAAATGTTTCTTAGCTTTTCTTGTCTCTTAGTTTTTTTCCTAAATGTTTCCTAGCTTTTCTTGTCTCTTAGTTTTTTTCCTAGATGTTTTCAACCTTTTATTGACTCTTCGTTTTTCTCCTAAATGTTTCCCAACTTTTCTTGTCTCTTAGATTTTTCTCCTCCACTTTTCATTTAATTAGAGTTTTTTTGTATTTGAATTTCCCAATTAATTAATTTGATAAATCAAAACACACATATTTTGAACTCAATCTCATTTCCTAGATGTATTTATTTTATTTGACTTTACCTTAAGTTACTAAGTAATCATATCTTTTCTCTTTTACTAATTTACTATTTTCTAAGTGCATTATAATATATTTTAGAGTTTTATAGAATGATAATCTCTAAGTACCCTTTACTTGTACCCATCCCTTAGATTATTTGTCACTTTTACTTTTACATAGTTGTCTCGAATTGTATAAGAATTATAAGGGTGTCATGCCCTTCAAGATGTACCTATGTATTCCAAGGGTTCCATGTGTCATTCCCTTCAAGAATTCAACTTTGAGCATTGAGAAGAGTGACATAACTTGTAGATACCCTATTAACTTTGTAGTTTCCCCTATTTGTGAGACTACCAGACACTGAGGAATGAGGCCTTCACCTTATTGTGCACCCCTTAGTTTACCTTATAAGTGATCGAATCCATGACTTAACCTCACAACATCATACAACTGCTCAAGAAAAAAATCCCCACACTTTTCAACTTCACCTACAGTGGAATTTCTAGTAGGTGGAATCAGGGACAGTGTCCCACCTCTCCCTATAGTACTGGTCTACCTCTATACAATCTCGTTACTCCTTTATGAGTTGGATCGACAAGCATGATCCTTATGCCTAAATCCACTAACACATTTTCTTGTCAATAATTACATATATCAATCCAATTACATAAACCAAATCATTAATTAAGAACTACTCCCTAACTCAATCCGCAGTCTCGAAGTCTTGTTGATGATACCTAGGTCAATGCATCATTAAGTTTCTTGTTAATCAGGAAATTTGTTAGTAACATTTGAAATAATTATAACCAATCTATGTAAATTATTCATCAACATACCATTCCATAAGTCAAACCATTTTTACATTTTTAAAATATCACCAATCAAATAAAATATAGTCTAAATGTAATCTAAACATTTATTAACCAGTTCATTTGCAAGCAAATTCCCTCAAACAAGAATTCTAATTTTGCAAAAGTAGTCAGATAAAACATGGCACTACATCTTTTAACATATTTGATTCATGTTAAATCCTTTGACAATTGTTTAGTAAATGCCTTACAAGGGAAATGTCCTCTGCAAGAATAGTTCATGATGGTCAACATAATCTAAACTACCCCAACTTAAATGACCTCATCGATATTTAATAAGGCTTGAAAATGTTTGCTAAAAAATGATTTGAGGTAAGGAAAATAATATCTCTTTCCATTACGCATTTCTTTCACCGAAATTCTTATTAACCTAAAGGACATCATTTTAATGTCTACCTCAATAAGAGTGGCTTCCTTATTTTGATTGTCAATCATGGAAAATTGACTTTTATATATAGTTTGTTAAAATTCTATAGTCGTCGTAGTAAACCGGTGAGCACATCCCATGTAATAGTAAGTATATTTTACCCTTTTAAACATTTATCGTCACTTGAAAACCTTGATAGATCGAAAACATTAGCAAGTATGGCATTTAATTTGAGTCAACTGAAGATCCATAAATGTCCAATGATTTTTTTGTTTATTTTAGATAGGAAGCAATAACTTAGATGGTAGACCTCTCACTTAGTGTTCAAGAGGTGTAGTTTTCAGTGTGCATCTTCTACATCTTGGAATGCTATTTTATTTCGTTATTTCATTAAAAATACAAGTCATTTCACTTTGCATTGTAGTCTAAAAGTGAGTCATTATTTTTATATTCATCGATAGCTTTAAAACTCATCTTAAAATTTATTTTATCCAAATGTTTTTTTTTTTTTTTTTTTCGTCTGATGGAATGTACATTTTAAGGATATATCGTCCAGGTACTTCTTCTCATTTCATGGATGATACTTGGATAAAATGATCAGTTGTATTCTTGGAAACATAATTTGGAGGGGACATCGAGTGAGGCTCAATAATATTCACAAAGGCAACCAACCTAGGGACATGACCCTGCAATCTCCTACTTGTAATTCACAATACTCAACCACTTGAGCTAACCCATCAAGATTTTTTCAAACATCTATATGTGCTTGTAGATTTAATATATTGAATCATTTTTTTTTAATGTTTCTTTGAATTTGAAATCAAAGAGATTAAAGTAAAAACACAATATTATGACATTATCATAACATAAGCTAACAAATGACTAGATTGTCTTACTATTTGGAAATTTTTTAAAGTGATTTTTCATTGAAAATCTAAGTTATAATTTCAAAAAGTTGAAGAAGCAATTGCATCAATAAATAAATGAAAAACTACCAAAAAATTTTGTAGAAATAAAAAATATGTAGCTTACAGATTCTAGACAAGAGGATGTGTAGTTAATTATTACACAACTCTTAATTTCATATGCATCAAAATATATTATAACTAGCACAACCGCTAACTCACGGTTGGTGAACGCTTATAGGTATCGGTTGAATCACTCTTCACCTCCACCTATAAACATGTAAGTGGTATTTTATAAACACCGCGATATAAACTGATGGGTAAGAGAAGCAATAGGGAGGTGGAGTGAAGGAGTTAGTTTGGAAGAAGGCGGTATGACCATAACATGGCTAAATAATAGTAATGGGTGAATGGAGAGTCTACATAACAAACATCCCCAGGCATATCATGTATTGGTAAAGAAACATAGTAAAAAACCTAAAATAGACACAATAAAAAACCCTAAATGCCTGTCACTCATAGGAAAATCCCATAGAAATTATTAAACTTGGCATGGATAATTTGATCGACCATTATTATGTTAATCACCCTAATCAACCGTTTTAATGACAAATGGACATGTTTTGTCATGCAATGAGATTAATGGTTGAAATCACAACCCTTCATTTATTGTGATAACGAAGAATATTTGAAGGATAAATCATGTCCATTAAAATCTCATTTGTGATTAAAAAACCATTAAATCTGGCCACTTTCAATAAGTATATGCTTATTGGCGTAATAAGTCGATAGCAGTGTTTATTATTATGCTTAAAGGTGAATTCAAATGTAAAGAGTAATTAATAGTGTTTATTATTGTGCTTAGAGACACATTCAAGTGTAATGAGTCATTAATAGTGTTTATTATTATGCTTAGAGGCACATTTAAGTGTAATGAGTTATTAGTAGTGTTTATTATTGTGCTTAGATGCACATTCAAGTGTAATGAGTCATTACTAGTGTTTATTATTGTGCCTAGAAGCACATTCAAGTGTAATTGATCATGAGTAGTGTTTATCAATTTTCTTAGAAACACAATGGAGTATAATGTGGTTACTAGTGTTTATCATTATGCTTAGAAGCATATTCATGTCGTTAGTAGTGTTTATCATTATACTTAAAGGCACATTCAAGTGTAATGAGTCCTTAATAGTGTTTATTATTATTCTTAAAAGCAGACTCAAGTATATGATATAAAACATGTGTGTTAATGTGATTATATATCACTATTTATATCTAGTATTTATTTAAAAAAATAATAATAAAAGAAGATGAAGAGGGAGTAGGTTGCTTATTCCCCACCTCCTTTATCGGTAGCTTTAAATTAAATATTTGTATGTTATTTAGAATAAATTAATCTTAACTTTATAGAATTTGCAAGAGAAAATGTTTTCGTGTGTGTTGACAAAGAGAAATTGCTCATCTTCTTGAGCTTCAATTTGAAGGTTTTCATTGTGTAAAATACATGTAATGTTTTCTATATTTAAAATTTTTTTGTCCAAGTTTATGGATACTAAGTTTTCATTTTTCATAATGTCCAAGTTTATGAATATTAAGTTTTTATTTTTCATAGTATGAGGATTAATTTAAGGTTGAATTTAATTTAAATGAATATAAATTGAAATTTAATTTAAATGATTATAAATTTAATTTAAATGAATATAATTTTTTTTTTATTAAAAGATTATTATTACTAGTTTAGTTTAGTATGAAGGATTTTATTTATTTTTATTAAAAGATATGAGGTGGTATGTCCATAATGTGGATAAAAAATGGGTAACATGAATTAATAATGGGTGAATGGGTATTTTTCATAACAAAAGTAGTGAGGCATCTCATTTATTGGTAAAGAAATAAAAAAAATTCAGTAAAAAAAATCTTAATAGATTTTCATTTACTGTAGAAGTTTGGAATAATTATTAAATTTGGAATTAATAATTTGATTTTTCATTATTACATTGATCATCCTAATCATTGGTTTTAATGATAAACAAACATGTTTTATCATATACAAAAGTTAATGATTAAAATTACAACTCTTCATTTATTGTGATCTTCATTTATTATGATGATAAAAAATAATCACCTGTTTTAATGATGAACAAACATATTTTATCATATACAAAAATTAATGATTAAAATCACAATTTTTCATTTGTTGTGATCTTCATTTATTATGATGATGAAAAATAAAATCATGTCTATTAAAATCTATATTTTATCATATACAAAAATTAATGATTAAAATCACAACTCTTCATTTATTGTGATCTTCATTTATTATGATGAAGAAAAATAAAATCATTTCTATTAAAATCTCATTTATTGTGATTATGATGATGAAAAATAAAATCATGTCTATTAAAATCTATATTTTATCATATACAAAAATTAATAATTAAAATCACAACTCTTCATTTATTGTGATCTTCATTTATTATGATGTATGATGAAGAAAAATAAAATTATTTCTATTAAAATCTCATTTATTGTTATCTTCATTTATTATGATAAAAAATAATATCATGTCTATTAAAATCTCATATGTAATTAAAAGGCTATTAAATTTTGACATTTCAATAAATTTACGCTTATCGACGTATTCAATTACCACTGAAATGTTAACGGCCAATCATGTTTGACGTGTTCCTCCAAAAAGGTACAAAAATTTTAGTTTCCACTTTTTGTCATTGCCACTCCCGATTACGGGTCGCTTCACTTAGTAGTTTTCATTACCACTCCCAATTCCCGATGCCTTAACTTTGTTGTTTCTCGGTGGCTTCACTTCCCTATTTCCATTACCGCTAGCACTTCTAGATTTTTCTATTTCTCTAGTGGGAAATGGAGTCGAATTGCGTACTCATGGATAACAGGTTGGTTGGTATATTTTCATACTATTTTGTAAATGGAAAATATTTTTTCCATAATATTTAAATGCAGTGAGAATATTAAATTTTAATTTTAGTTTTAATTTAATATATTCCATAAATCGAACTGATTTTATTTTTAGTAAGAGATCAACTTAATTTTAATTTATGCATATAAAAGCTTTTGATAAAACTCTTTATAATTTCTACAAAATGTTTTTATATTTGTATTTGAACTTTATATTTGTAATTAATTTTTTTATATTTCTTTATACGATGAAATATAATATTCATAATTTAAAATACCGACCTGTTACTCATTAGTATGCAATTGGACTCCATTTCCCACTACAAGAATATCAAAAGTCGGAAGTGGAAGTGGTAACAGAAAGAAGCGAAGCCACGGAGAAGCAACAAAGCTAAGCCATCCGGAATTGGGAGTAGTAATGAAAAATGCGAAGTGAACCCACCCAGAATTGGGAGTGGCAACGACAAAACCATTGAGGTGGAGTGGAAACTAAAATTTTCGTACTTGGCTGGAGGAACAAGTTAAAACTGATCGACCAATAACATTTTAGTGCCATTTTAGCGAAACTGATTATGTTAACGGAAGAACACAAAGAATAAAGAAAACAATGGTTGAAATTCTTACTCCAACAAAGAGTCTTTTTCTATATAAAGATGTAATCTGTCTTCATTGAATAATAAGAAGTGAGCGTATCAAAGCCACGGGAGTGCAGTGCAAGAATTTTAGAAGTTCGCAGGTCCCTCCTCTAGTAGGGTGAGGGGTACCCGGAAAAAAACAAAAAGATTCCCGCAAGCAGAGTACACGAGAGGTGCGAACATCCCGCAGGCCACTGGAACGTGAGGTACGAACTCCCCGCAGTCTGCTATAACGTGAGGTGCGAAAACGTTTTTTGTCTACTTAGCGTGGATTCTTGAGTCGCGTGGAAATCCGTTTGCTTGCAAATCGTGTGAGCTCGTGGAGTGAAGGCAAACCGTGGCAAATCTGATGTAAATGCAGATTGAAAAGTATTTTGACCTCCACGGAAGGCGTTAGAAGATCTCACTCCGACGAGTTTTGATTGTTGAATCTTGTTTTGCATATCGCGTGAGTTTCTAGGTATTTTGTTTTGAGCATGAGCTTTGAACAACGTCCAATAGAATTTCCATACGATTTGCATGCTTAGAGTTGAAGTATAAGTTTAAAAATTAGGGTGAGAAAATTGATGCCACGATTTGCATGCGTGAGTTGAGGTTTATTGAGTGGTGTGAAAGATTGCGTGAGTTTTCTTG
>ML783152.1:429876-440714 GCA_009831015.1 Picea engelmannii | reverse complement strand
TATAATGAAAAACAATACTTGGGAATTGACTGAATTGCCTAAACATAAGAAGCCCATTGGATGCAAATGGATATACAAACCCAAGTTTAAATCAGATGGTAGTATAGATAAGTATAAGGCTAGAATGGTTGCAAAGGGGTATTAAAAAACATAAGGTTTGATTATGCTGAAACATTTGCACCAGTAGCTAAATTGAATACTATCAGAATGTTAATCGCTTTAGCTACAAAGTATCATTGGAAGTTGCATCAGTTAGATGTTAAATATGCATTTTTGAATGGTGAGTTAAAGGAAGAGGTTTACCTTACTCAACCTGAAGGGTTTGTTGAAAAGGGGCAAGAACACTTAGTGTGTAAGTTAAAGAATGCGTTGTATGGACTAAAATAGGCACCTAGGTCATGGCATGAGAAGATAGACTCTTTCTTTCTTCAACAGGGTTTTATGAGGAGCAAAAGTGATCCAAATCTGTATACCAAATTTGATGAACAGGGGTATATAGTATTGATTTCATTATATGTTGATGATTTAATAATTACAAGAAATGCAAAGAAGTTAATTGATGAAATCATGGAGCAGTTATCAAAGTTATTTGGAAAGAAAGATCTTGGTGAGTTACATTACTTCCTAGGTCTTGAAGTTTGGAGAAATGCATGCCAAACTTTTGTTTGTCAGAGTAAGTATATCAGAGAAATACTTAAGAGATTTAAGATGGATCAGTGTAAGTCTGCTACTGTTCCCATCCAACAGAATGTGAAACTGTCTTGTGATGATGGTTCGAAGGAGGTGAATGGCACTGTGTATAGACTGATGGTGGGTAGTCTGAATTATCTCACCACAACCAGACCTGATATTTCATATTTTGTGAGTGTGTTAAGTAAGTTCATGGTGAAACCTCATGAAAGCCATTGGAATGCAGCAAAGGCAGTACTCATGTATCTTAAACGTACACTTGATTATGGTATTAAATATACTGATGCATCTAATGTTGAGTTAAAAGGTTATTCGGATTCTGATTGGGCTGGCAAAATGGATGATCGAAGATCAACCACTGGATATGCGTTCAACATTGGATCCGAGGTTGTTTCAAGGAGTAGTAAGAAGAAACCTACTGTATCTTTTTCCTCTACCGAAGCAGAATATAAAGCCTTGTGTGCAGCAACTTGTGAAGCTGTTTGGTTAAGAAGACTTCTTCAAGACGTTGGAGAAGAACGAAAGGAACCTACTATCATCAGACGTGAAAATCAAAGTTCAATCAATATTGAGAAGAATCTGATTTTTCACGCAAGGACAAAGCATGTTGAAGCTCAGTATCATTTTGTTCGAGAAAAGTTGCAGTCAAATGAAATAACTCTTGTGTATTGTAATACTAGTGAAAATGTTGTTGATATTTTCACTAAGCCTCTTGGAAAGATTAAGTTTGAACTGTTTAGGGAGATGTTAGGTGTAGAAGTCAATCGATTCTCCATTAAGGGGGAGACTTGGAAATAATGGAGAAAGAACTAGTTGTAAGTGCCAGTTATAAGCATCAGTTGTTAAGAGTCAGTTATAAGCGTGTTAAGAGTCAGTTGTCTAGTTGTCTTTGGTTTGCATGTAGCCGACTCCAGAGAGTCTTTTCCTATATAAAGAAGTAATTCGTCTTCATTGAATAATAATAAGTGAGCGTAGCCTCACTGTGTTTGTTTGCGTGGTATATTTTAGCTTGGTATCAGAGCCACGGGAGTGCAGTGCAAGAATTCTAGAAAATCGCAAGTCCCTCCTCTGGTAGGGTGCGAGGCAATACTACTCAACCTTTTGCCCGGAGAAAAAAGAAAAGATTCTCGCAGGTGGAGTACACGAGAGGTGCGAACATCCCATAGGCCACTGGAACGTGAGGTGAAAACTTCCCGCAGTCTGCGATAATCTGAGGTGCGAAATTGTTTTTTGTCTACGTAGCGTGGATTCTTGAGTCGCGTGGAAATCCGTCTGCCTGCAAATCGTGTGAGCTCGTGGAGTGAAGGAAAAGCGTGGAAAATCTAGTGTAAATGCGGATTGAAACGTATTTTGACCTCCATGGAAGGCGTTAGAAGATCTCACTTCGACGAGTCTTGATTGTTGAATCTTGTTCTGCAGATCACGTGAGTTTCTAGGTATTTTGTTTTGAGCATGAGCGTTGAACAACGTCCAATAGAATTTGCATACGATTTGCATGCTTAGAGTTGAAATATAAGTTTAAAAATTAGCGTGAGAAAATTGATGCCACAATTTGCATGCGTGAGTTGAGGTTTATTGAGTGCTGTGAAAGATTGCGTGAGTTTTCTTGCTTCTAGAGTATTAAAGAAAAGAAAAAAAGGAGTGTCACGATTTCTATTATACACGCAAATGATGGAAGGAGTTATTTACTTTCTTTTTTATTATTAAAGTGAATACATGCATGTGTATTAAAACAAAGGTTTCTTTTAAGGAATTCTTTTTTTTAATACTTAAAGTGGGTAAGGAATTGTGAGGTGATGTTTATTTTGGAGGTTATTATTTTAAAGTGACTTTTTTTAAAGTTTTTTTAAGGAGGGAGTTATAAGTTTTTTTAAAAAGTGGATATTTTGGATATTAAGATGCATACATGATATAAGCTGAGAACAGAGATAGATTGAGTCAGATCGGTGGTATCCAAAGGAAGAGCGACAAAATGTTGCATATGCCTGGTGATTTTATTGTGGAGACTAAATTGCAGCGATGGCGAATCCACTGGTAGAGACCTACCTCAACGAAGTCAACAAGTTAGATGGCTCAAACTTCATTAACTGGAAATTCAAGATGCAGAAGCTCATGGAGGGATATGGTGTCTGGAACATTGCGAGTGGAACCGAACTAAAACCTGTTGCAGCTGCAGGTGCGACAACAACGGTGGGAGGTGCAACAACAACACAGATCTGAGATTGGGAGAAGTGTGAAAACAAGGCAAAGGTATTGTTGCGCATGTCAGTTAAAGATAACATAATTCCACATATTAGAGACGCTACAACTTCTGCTGCAACATGGACAACTCTTAAAGGATTGTATGAAACTAGCAACACAAATCGCATTTTGTTATTGAAAACTAAATTGCTAGGCATTAAGATGGATGGAAATGAATCTGTTAGTTCATTTTTGGGTCGCATTAAAGAGGTGAAAGACAAGCTAGTAAATATAGGGGAAAATGTTTCCAATATTGATCTAGTGACTATTACCTTAAATGGTATGTTAGAAGACTATCATATGTTCATAACAGGTTTTGCAACAAGGGAGAAACCTCCTATATTTGAAGAACTGACAGGTATTTTGTTGCAAGAGGAAGAGAGGCGTGGGAATCTGAAGCCTCCGAGTAAAGATTTGGAACTGTGGTCAAATAATAGATCTGCGAGAGGGAGATCAGAAGTAAGAGGCAGAGGAGGCAGTTCATGGCAGAGGAGGCGGTTCATGGCAGAGTGGCAGTTCATCGCAGAGACGACAATCTCCAAATCAAGGTATGTAATTTGATAGGAATGAGTCAAAGAGTTGTTTTTACTGTGGTAGACCTGAACATATGGTTAAAGACTGTCATAAGAAGAAAAATGATGAGGCTAGGAATAAACCTAGAACACATTCAGGTCATTATGCAGAAAAATCTTGAAATCAAGATCACAGATTATTTATTGCTAGTGATGATATTGATGAACCCCCAAATTTTGACTCACGGGATCTTAGGATGTTTGTGTGTAACGCTGCTTTATCTGCTGAAACGGATGATTCTGATGCCTAGTTTTTGATTTTTGGCGCATCAGTACATATGAATTGTAATAAAAATTGGTATGCTAATTTATAAGAAACTCAAAATGGTGCCGTCATATATCTTGGAGATAACCGCGCTTATCAGATCAAGGGATATGGAGACATTCCTGTGACATTGCCTAATGGTACTGGTCGTCACATTTGCAATGTGGTGTATGTGCCAGGAATAAAGAAAAAATTGATCTCTGTGTCCACCATTACAGATCAGAACGTGAAGGTTGAATTCTTCAAGAATTATTGCATAGTGAAGGATCTGTTGGACCACTTCCGAACTGTTGCAAAGCGTGTCAGAGTTCAAGGTCTATACAAACTTGATGTTACCAACAAATCACATCATGCACTGACTTCTGCCACTATGCCAACAGAGATTCTTTGGCATCAAAGGTATGGACACATCAATCATCCTGATTTATTATTATTACAGAACAAGAACATGGTTGAAGGACTTCCTATGTTAAAGAATGAGAAGGTTTCTTGTGATGGATGTGCATCAGGAAAGATGCACAGAGATGAATTCCCCTCTAATCCTGATAAGAAAAAGAGAGATGTGTTAGATCTTGTGCATACTGATGTTTGTGGGCCTATGCAGACGAGATCTTTAGGAGGTGCATTTTACTTTCTGTTATTTATTGATGATTGCATGAGATACACATGGGTTTACTTCCTTGGACGAAAAAGTGATGTTTTCGAGTATTTTAAGGAATTCAGAACCATGGTGGAAAGGCATACAGGAAAATCCATCAAAATTCTCCATTCAGATCACGGGGGAGAGTAAAAATCAGGGGACTTCAACAAATATTGCAAAGATAATGGAATGGTACAACAGTTTACAGTACCTCACACTCCAGAGCAAAATGAAATCACTGAAAGGAAAAACAAAACTCTGGTAGAGTGTGCACGTAGTATGATGAAAGGTAAAAATCTCTCAAATGCATTTTGGGCTGAAGCCATAAATACCACATTTTATTTAAAGAATAGAAGTCCAAGAAGGTGTCTTGATAGTGTTACTCCTTTAGAAGCCTTGTATAGTTCCAAACCTGCATTTAATAATTTGAAAGTATTTGGGTGTAAGGATTTTGCACATATTCCAAAGGGGAATAGGAGGAAATTGGATGCTAAAGCCACTAAATCTATTTTCATTGGGTACTGTTCTGAATTTAAAGAATACAAATTGTTTGATCCTACTACTCACAAAGTATTTGCAAGTAGAGATGTACTTTTCCATGAGTAGGAAGCAGAAAATCATGACGACACCACTCATGAGGAATTGCAGAGACTTCTTACAACAACAGCCATCCCCGCAGCGACAACAACAGCCATCCCCACAGCGATAGCAACAACAACAGCAAGAAGGACTCAATGATATGGAAAATTCAAGCAGTCACAGTTCACCTAGCAGTGGAGATAGATCTTCACAAAGTGGAGAGGAAGACAATCAGTTGAGAAGATATTCAAGACATATTCGGCTTCCTGAGAGGTATAAAGACTATGCCCTAATGAGTAGCATTTCAAGTGTTATAGAACCCATGAATTTTGATGAAGCTAATGAACATGATGAATGGTGAAATGCAATGGAGGAAGAATATGAATCTACAATGAAAAACAATACTTGGGAATTGACTGAATTGCCTAAACATAAGAATCCCATTGGATGCAAATGGATATACAAACCCAAGTTTAAATCAGATGGTAGTATAGATAAGTATAAGGCTAGACTGGTTGCAAAGGGCTATTCACAAACAGAAGGTATTGATTATGATGAAACATTTGCACCAGTAGCTAAATTGAATACTATCAGAATGTTAATTGCTTTAGCTACAAAGTATCATTGGAAGTTGCATCAGTTAGATTTTAAATATGCATTTTTGAATTGTGAGTTAAAGGAAGAGGTTTACCTTACTCAACCTAAAGGGTTTGTTGAAAAGGGGCAAGAACACTTAGTGCGTAATTTAAAGAAAGCGTTGTGTGGACTAAAACAAGCATCTAGGTCATGGTATGAGAAGATAGACTCTTTCTTTCTTCAACAGGGTTATATGAGGAGAAAAAGTGATCCAAATCTGTATACCAAATTTGATGAACATGGGTATATAGTATTGATTTCATTATATGTTGATGATTTAATAATTACAGGAAATGTAGAGAAGTTAATTGATGAAATCAAGGAGCAGTTATCAAAGGTATTTGAAATTAAAGATCTTGGTGAGTTACATTACTGCCTAGGTCTTGAAGTTTGGAGAAATGCAGGCCAAACTTTTGTTTGTTAGAGTAAGTATATTAGAGAAATACTTAAGAGATTTAAGATGGATTAGTGTAAGTCTTCTACTGTTCCCATGCAACATAATGTGAAACTGTCTTGTGATGATGGTTTGAAGGAGGTGAATGGCACTGTGTATAGACAGATGGTGGGTAGTCTGAATTATCTCACCACAACCAGATCTGATATTTCATATTTTGTGAGTGTCTTAAGTGAGTTCATGGTGAAACCTCAAGAAAGCCATTGGAATGCAACAAAGGTAGTACTCAGGTATCTAAAAGGTACACTTGATTATGGTATTAAGTATATTGATGCATCTAATGTTGAGTTAAAAGGTTATTTAGATTCTGATTGGGCTGGCAATATGGATGATCGAAGATCAACCACTGGATATGCGTTCAACATTGGATCCGGGGTTGTTTCATGGAGTAGTAAGAAGCAACCTACTGTATCTTTGTCCTCTACCGAAGCAGAATATAAAGCCTTATGTGCAGAAACTTGTGAAGCTGTTTGGTTAAGAGGACTTCTTCAAGATGTTGGAGAATAACGAAAGGGACCTACGATGATCAGATGTGACAATCAAATTTCAATCAATATTGCAAAGAATCCAATTTTTCATGCAAGGACAAAGCATGTTGAGGCTCAGTATCATTTTGTTCGAGAAAAGTTGCAGTCAAATGAAATAACTCTTGTGTATTGTAATACTAGTGAAAATGTTGGTGATATTTTCACTAAGACTCTTGGTAAGACTAAGCCTCTACACCTAAGAACTTTTTAGGGATATGTTAGGTGTAGAATTCAATCCATTCTCCATTAAGGGGGAGACTTGGAAATAATGGAGAAAGCGCTAGTTGTAAGTGCCAGTCATAAGCATCAGTTGTTAAGAGTCAATTATAGGCGTGTTAAGAGGCAGTTTTATAGTTGTCTTTGGTTTGCATGTAGCCGACTCCAGAGAGTCTTTTCCTATATAAAGAAGTAATCCATCTTCATTGAATAATAATAAGTGAGCGTAGCCTCACCGTGTTTGTTTGTGTGATATATTTTATCTTGGTATCAGAGCCACAGGAGTGCAGTGCGAGAGTTCTAGAAGTTCGCAGGTCCCTCCTCTGGTAGGTTGTGGGGGAATGCTACTCAACCTTTGGCCCGGAGAAAAAGGAAAATATTCTCGCAGGCGGAGTACACGAGAGGTGTGAACATCCTGTAGGCCACTGGAACATGAGGTGCGAACTCCCCACAGTTTGCTATAACGTGAGGTGCGAAAACATTTTTTGTCTACGTAGCGTGGATTCTTGAGTCACGTGGAAATCCGTCTTCTTGCAAATCATGTGAGCTCGTGGAGTGAAGGCAAAGCGTGGAAAATATGGTGTAAATGCAGATTGAAAAGTATTTTGACCTCCTCGGAATGCGTTAGAAGATCTGACTCCGACGAGTCTTGATTGTTGAATCTTGTTCTACAGATCGCGTGAGTTTCTAGGTATTTTGTTTTGAGCATGAGCTTTGAACAACGTCCAATAGAATTTGCATACGATTTGGATGCTTAGAGTTGAAGTATAAGTTTAAAAATTAGCGTGAGAAAATTGATGCCACGATTTGCATGCATGAGTTGAGGTTTATTGAGTGGTGTGAAAGATTGTGTGAGTTTTCTTTCTTTTGGAGTATTAAAGAAAAAAAAAGGAGTGTCACGATTTCTATTATACATGCAAATGATGGAAGGAGTTATTTACTTTATTTTTTATTATTAAAGTGAATACATGCATGTGTATTAAAAAAAAGGTTTCTTTTAAGGAATTCTTTTTTTTAATACTTAAAGTGGGTAAGGAATTGTGAGGTGAAGTTTATTTTGGAGGTTATTATTTTAAAGTGAGTTTTTTAAAAGTTTTCTTAAGGAGGGAGTTATGAGTTTTTTTTAAAAGTGGCTATTTGGGATATTAATATGCATGCATGATATAAGCTGAGAACAAAGATAGATTGAGTCGGATTGGTGGTATCTGAAGGCAGAGCGACAAAACGTTGCATATCCTTGGTGATTTTCTTGCAAAGACTAAATTGCAATGATGGTGAATCCGCTGGCAGAGACCTACCTCAACGAAGCCAACAAGTTAGATGGGTCAAACTTCATTAACAAACTGAAACCTGTTGCGGCTACAGGTCCAACAACAATGGTAGGGGGTGCAACAACAGCACAGATCCAAGACTGGGAGAAGCGCGAAAAAAAGGAAAAGGTATTGTTGCGCAGGTCAGTTAAAGATATCATAATTCCACATATTAGATACGCTACAACTTCTGCTGCAACATGGACAGCTCTTAAAGCATTGTATGAAACTAGCAACACAAATCACATTTGTTCCTGAAAACTAAATTGCTAGGCATTAAGATGGATGGAAATGAATCTCTTAGTTCATTTTTGGGTCGCATTAAAGAGGTGAAAGACAAGCTAGTAAATATAGGGGAAACTGTTTCCAATACTGATCTAGTGACTATTACCTTAAATGGTATGTTAGAAGACTATCATATGTTCATAACAGGTCTTGTAGCAAGGGATAAACCTCATACATTTGAAGAAATGACAGGTATTTTGTTGCAAGAGGAAGAGAGGCGCAAGAATCTGAAGCCTCCGAGTAAAGATTTGGCACTGTGGTCAAATAATAGATCTACCAGAGGGAGATCAGGAGTAAGAGGCAGAGGAGGCAGTTCATCACAGAGAGGTGGTTCATGGCAGAGAGGCAATTCATAGCAGAGAAGACAATTTCCAAATCAAGGTATGCAATCTGATAGGAATGAGTCAAAGATTTGTTTTTACTATGCTCGACCTGGACATATGGTTAAAGACTATCATAAGAAGAAAAATTATGAGACTAGGAATAAACCTAGAACACATTCAGGTCATTATGCAGAAAAATCTTCAAATCAAGATCACTGATTATTTATTGCTAGTGATGATATTGATGAACCCTCGAATTTTGAGTCACGGGATCTTAGGCTATCTGTGTCTAACGTTGCTTTATCCACTGAAACAGATGATTCTGATGCCTGGTTTGTGGATTATGGAGCATCAATACATATGACTTGTAATAAAAATTGGTATGCTAATTTCAAAGAAACTCAAAATGGTGCAATCATATATCTTGGAGATAATCGCGCTTATCAGATCAAGGGATATCGAGACATTCCTATGACATTGCCAAATGGTACTATTCGTCACATTCGCAATGTGGTGTATGTGCCAAGAATAAAGAAAAAATTGATCTCTGTGTCCACCATTACAGATCAGAACTTGAAGGTTGAATTCTTCAAGAATTATTGCATAGTGAAGGATCTGTTGGAGCACTTACGAACTGTTGCAAAGGGTGTCAGAGTGGGAGGTCTATATAAACTTGATGTTACCAGCAAATCACATCATGCACTGACTTCTGCCAATATGCCAAAAGAGATTCTTTGGCATAAAAGGTATGGACACATCAATCATCCTGATTTATTTTTATTATAGAACAAGAATATGGTTGAAGGACTTCCTATGTTAAAGAATGAGAAGGTTGGTTGTGATGGATGTTCATTAGGAAAGATGCACAGAGATGAATTCCCCTCTAATCCTGATAAGAAAAAGAGAGATGTGTTAGATCTTGTGCATACTGATGTTTGTGGGCCTATGCAGACGAGGTCTTTAGGAGGTGCATTTTACTTTCTGTTATTTATTGATGATTGCACGAGATACACATGGGTTTACTTCCTTAGACGAAAAAGTGATGTTTTCAAGTATTTTAAGGAATTCAAAACCATGGTGGAAAAGCAGACAAGAAAATCCATCAAAATTCTTCGTTCAGATCAAGGGGGGGAGTACAAATCAGGGGACTTCAACAAATATTGCAAAGATAATGGAATAGTACAACAGTTTACAGTACCTCTCACTCCACAGCAAAACGCAGTCGGTGAAACGAAAAACAAAACTCTAGTAGAGTGTGCACACAGTATGATTAAAGGTAAAAATATCTCAAATTCATTTTGGGCTAAAGCCATAAATACTGCAGTTTATTTAAGGAATAGAAGTCCAACAAGGTGTCTTGATAGTGTTACTCCTTTCGAAGCCTTGTATGGTTCCAAACCTGCAGTTAATAATTTGAAAGTATTTGGGTGTAAGGATTTTGCACATATTCCAAAGGAGAATAGGAGGAAATTAGATGCTAAAGCCACTAAATGTATTTTCATTGGGTACTATTCTGAATTTAAAGCATACAAATTGTTTGATCCTGCTACTCACAAAGTATTTGCAAGTAGAGATGTACTTTTCCATGAGCAGGAAGCAGAAAATCATGACGACAACACTCATGAGGAATGGCAGAGACTTATTGATGAAGGAGTTAAAGAAGAGCAGCAACAACAACAACAACAAAAACCCACACAACAACATCCATCCCCACAGCGACAACAACAGCCATCCCCGCAATGACAACAACAACAACAACAAGAAGAAGGACTCAATGATATGGAAAATTCAAGCAGTCACAGTTTACCTAGCAGTGGAGATAGATCTTCACAAAGTGGGGAGGAAGATAATCAGTTGAGAACATCTTCAAGACGGATTCGGCTTCCTGAGAGGTATAAATACTATGCCCTAATGAGTAGCATTTCAATTGTTATAGAACTCATGAATTTTGATGAATCTAATGAACATGATGAATGGCGAAATGCAATGGAGGAAGAATATGAATCTATAATGAAAAAAAATACTTGGGAATTGACTGAATTGCCTAAACATAAGAAGCCCATTGGATGAAAATGGATATACAAACCCAAGTTTAAATCA
>ML783152.1:367349-426949 GCA_009831015.1 Picea engelmannii | reverse complement strand
ATCTTGGTGAGTTACATTACTGCCTAGGTCTTGAAGTTTGGAGAAATGTAGGCCAAACTTTTGTTTGTCAGAGTAAGTATATCAGAGAAATACTTAAGAGATTTAAGATGGATCAGTGTAAGTCTTCTACTGTTCCCATGCAATAGAATGTGAAACTATCTTGTGATGATGGTTTGAAGGAGGTGAATGGCACTGTGTATAGACAGATGGTGGGTAGTTTGAATTATCTCACCACAACCAGACCTGATATTTCATATTCTGTGAGTGTGTTAAGTCAGTTCATGGTGAAAACTCATGAAAGCCATTGGAATGCAGCAAAGGCAGTACTCAGGTATCTAAAAGGTACACTTGATTATGGTATTAAGTATACTGATGCATCTAATGTTGAGTTAAATGGTTATTCAGATTCTAATTGGGCTGGCAATATGGATGATCGAAGATCAACCACTGGATATGCTTTCAACATTGGATCTGGGGTTGTTTCATGGAGTAGTAAGAAACAACCTATTGTATCTTTGTCCTCTACCGAAGCAGAATATAAAGCCTTGTGTGCAACAACTTGTGAAGTTGTTTGGTTAAGAAGACTTCTTCAAGATGTTGGAGAAGAATGAAAGGAACCTACGATGATCAGATGTGACAATCAAAGTTCAATCAATATTGCAAAGAATCCAATTTTTCATGCAAGGAAAAAGCATGTTGAATCTTAGTATCATTTTGTTCAAGAAAAGTTGCAGTCAAATGAAATAACTCTTGTGTATTGTAATACTAGTGAAAATGTTGCTGATATTCTCACTAAGCCTCTTGGAAAGATTAAGTTTGAACTGTTTAGGGAGATGTTAGGTGTAGAAGTCAATCCATTCTCCATTAAGGGGGATACTTGGAAATAATGGAGAAAGTGTTAGTTGTAAGCGCCAGTTATAAGAATCAGTTGTTAAGAGTCAGTTATAGGCGTGTTAAGAGTCAGTTGTCTAGTTGTCTTTGGTTTGCATGTAGCCAACTCTGGAGAGTCTTTTCCTATATAAAGATGTAATCCATCTTCATTGAATAATAAGAAGTTAGCGTAGCCTCACCATGTTTGTTTGCGTGGTATATTTTATCTCTCGGCCACCTGAGTATCTTGTTATCTAGTGATTTTCTTATTGTAGATTAAGTTAGCAGCTCAGAAAACAAAAACACACTATTGGAATATTCAACTCAATAAAGATAGTGGAGGCAATAATGAAAACCAAATCATGCACACATAAACACCAATATTTTTGGGTAGATACCCTTAGAAAAAATCTAAAGGGAAAACCAATACTAAGATGATTTTATTATAATAAAATCAGGGCTCCCATAACATGTATAATTGACCACTAAGAGAAATACAACTACATAAGAACTTGACAAAGTATGCTCTACTGTACGACCAAAATATGGCATGATTTTAGAGGTGTACACACCTTTCCTTAAAAAAGCCCATGTATATGTGCATGTCTCCACTAAAACCCATGTACACAACCTCAAGGACTATACAAAAAACTCCATACGACTCGATCCTTTCCTGTGGCTTCAATTTGCTGAAACCCACTTGCGACTTCCTTTGTTGTCTCTTCTCCTTGACTTTATCTCTATATGGAATCCCTTCTCCACCTATCCAAGATCTCCTTGAATCATAGTTCTTTGTGATCCAACCCTCTAAGAAAAAGTCCTTCTCTGCTCCAATCAAACTATCAAGCATCAAGTGTCTTCTCCTTCATCCTAGACATGCTTTTATAAGATTGAGTTATGACTTAACGCTAATATCCAAAGTGATTGATAACTGAGATTACTTCTCACCTCACTTAATATCAATGGATATTATTTAATTCACTTTAATTCTAATTAAAACATTTTCTTAAATAAAAATCAACTCTCTAATAAAGGCACTTTACTTTAATAATTCCTTTAATTAAAGTAAATTATCAAGGCATAAGTATTTGGATGACTTCCACACATTTAGACACTTAGACCTATTTGGAAATACATATCTGATGATACAAACATCAACGCTCCCTCTTAGCGAGGAAGGTATTTCTTGAAGATCTACATGCAAATGGTTCCCCCTCTGACCCTATCAAAATGTCACACACATCATCCTTCTCATTGACATCCCTCCATTAACCCTGCTAGTCAGTTTCTCTTTGAATACTGTAATTCATGGAATTAATGACGCTACATATCAATTCCACAAAATTTGGAAACTTCATCGAAGGCATGATCTCTCTCAATGTACTTCTAGGAGCCTCCTTCTCTTGAGAATCCATCAATTTCATCTCATACCAAATCGGTCTCCTAACAGAGCATGAAGGGGATAAATCCCTCTTCCCATTTGAAGGTTGACTCCCCACACTAGAATTCTATGAAATTTTCTCTTCCTTCAGCTTCTCACCCTTTGGATCTTCCTGCTCCTCCTCCTTTACCATTGGCATCGATCTATGATCCAAGATCCCTTTGGATCCACCTACATGATTTCCCCGCACCTTGTATAACCTACCCTCTCTAACAACAATGTTGATTATTGTGTCAGGGCTAGCTCCCTTTGAAAACATGAACACTTTTCCATTATGGAAGAAGACTACATAACCCTTGTCCTATAGAGATGAGATTGAGAGAAATTTCATCAACTCTGGGACATACAACACATCTACCACCTCCAAAAAGCCTCTTGACACTAGATGGATTCTCATTGTTCTAACTCCCTCTACACCACACTTGGCATGAGTGCCAAGCTCCATAGGTATATATGACTCCATTTCTAACCATCTAGTGAACAAATCTTGTGTCCCCCTCATATGACGAGAGGCCCCATTGTCCAAGTACTGAGCACTCCTTGAGTTGGTGATGGTAGAGAGGTAGGAGATCATTGAGAATTCCTTCTCAAACTTTATTGCAAATTGATATAGCCACATCTTTGTTGATGTTGTCATCTACATCTTTCCTCGCCCCTTATTTTCTAGACACTTTAATGCATAGTGCCCATACTTGTGGCGTGTGAAGCACTTGATTTTACTCAAGTCATTCTTACTTGGTTGTGAGGTTGACTCATCACTATAACCCTTGGAATCCTTTCCTTTTCCCTTTCTTGTATTATTGATAAGGGATAGATTGACCTCCTCTTCATATCCCTGATTTTTTTCTTTAGACTCATCGCAAGTCCCGTTCTGTATGCAATCATCCCAAAGCCTTTTCCAATATGAAATTTTCTCCTGACCATGGACTCCCTTGAAAAATGGTTCTCAAGACTTGGTAAGACCTTTCAATGCCACATTCATGATTTCTATGTCCTTTTCTTTCTCCCCTATGGCTACAAGATGATCACGTACCTATGTGATCCACATGAAATAGTTGGTAACATTGTCATATCTAGACATCTACACAGATGTGAGTCTATTTCTTAAGACCATATTCCTATTCATGTTAGTGCTCTAGAATAAACCTACCAACGAATCAAACTTATATTTATTCGTCTTCTTCTAAGATAAGTGAGGAATTAGATGATCCTTTACTAAATCCAAGATAACCCTCTTATCTTTGATCTCCTTCTTCTCATGAACTACCAGAGTTGTTGGATCTATCAGTGGAACAACTGATTTTTCCACTAACTACCAAAGGTCATACTCCTTTAATGCCAAGGTCAATATTTCTTTCCAATATAGGAAGTTTGATGCTCCATCCAATCTGTCATCAACTCTGAGAGGTGTTGATTCCATCCTTTATGCCTGATAAACTTCCCTGGAAAAAACCTGCTACTGAAACTACCCCTGTAATGACCTATAGGATCTTGTACACGCATGTCACCAATGAAACCCGCATATGTACACAACTTCCCTTACTAAAAACCACATCTGTACATGTCTGTTCTTACTACAACTTGCATATACATGATGGTCTCCAAGGAAACCTACATATGAGGGAAACCACTCCTTTTGCAACCCGTGTACAACTCCATATGACTGCAAAATCCTAGTTCTTTCTTAGTATGGTTGTTTCCTTGAAATCCATCCTTTGATTTCTTCCTATTGATTATGGATATTGTAATATGTCTTTCATATCTGATAGATATGTTATAGAATACTATGAATCTAAGATCTGTCTTCCTCTCAGAATGATTTCTCTGATCCCATGTTAAAATCCACACTTCATCACCTAGGTATCTTGTTATCTAGTGATTTCCTTACTACAAATAATTTTAGAAACTCACAAAACAAAAATACATTGCTAGAATATTTGAATCAATAAAGATAGCGAAAAATATACTCGAAACTAAATCATGCACACATAAACACCAATATTTATGGGTAGATACCCATAGAAAAACCATGGAGGGAAAACTAGTACTGAGATAATTTTATTATTATTAAATAAAGGCTCGCATAACAGGAATAATGGCCCACTAAGAGAAATACAACTAGAGACAAACCCAAAATACTATACTTTGTTGTACAATCTAGATATGACACATAAAATAAAGGCTCTCGTAACATGGATAATGACCCACTGAGAGAAATACAACTAAATACAAACCTGAAAAACTTTACTCTGTTGTACAATCTAGATATGACACATTTTTTGAGATATACACGCCTTTCCTTAAGCAAACCCATGTATATGCATCTGTCTCCACTGAAAATCACGTACACAACCTCAATGGTTGTACGAAAAACTCCATATGGATCGACCCTTTCCTATGGCTTCAATTTGTTGAAACCCACTTGCGATTAGCTCTTTTTTCTCTTCTTCTTGACTTGATCTTTAGATGGAAGTCCTTCTTCGCCTATTCAAGATCTCCTATTAAAGTATCAAGTGTCTTCTTCTAACCTTAATCTCCAAAGTGATTGATAGTTGAGATTACTTCTCACCTCACTTGAGATCAATGGCTATTACTTAATTCACTAATTCTAGTTAATAATTTTCTTAAATAAAGATCAAGTCTCTAATAAAATCACTTTACTTTAATAATTCCCTTAATTAAAGTAAAGTCTCAAGGTAGAAGACTTTTGATGACTTCCACATGTCTAGAAACTTAGACATGTGCGGAAATACATGTCTGATGCTACAAACATCAATAGAAACAAGATGAATGACAAAGAGAATATTGACAAAGAAATACACAAAAAATGACAATTGAAGAACACGAAGAACACAAAATAATGAACGTCAAAGAGCATATCAAAGAGAATATTGAGAAGGAAAGGGACAACAAATGACAATTGAAGAACAGGAAGAACATAAAAAACAAAAAAATGAATGACAAAGAGTAGATAAAAAAGAATATCGACAAATAAAGACACAAAAAATGACAATTGAAGACTGTAAAGAACAAAGAAAACAAACATATGAATAACATAAAGCATGCCGAGAAAGAAAACAATATTCCACCAAAAAAAACATAGATACAACTAATGCTGAAAATATTGAGAATAATATACATGTTTCATTTCATGATATGAATGTTGCACATCAAAAATTTCGTTATAGGATTGATCGACTGACTCAAATTAGAAAAGGCAATCCAAAAAAAGAATCATTTTATAAATTACAATGAGTTTGAAATGCTTGGACATGGAAATCATGATGTTCAACATAATTGGAACACAAATTTTGTTGATGAAGACACTTCCACAAAATAAACATTTGATAATGAAATACATTTGTTTGCGATAAATGATGATGCACAAAATCACAATAAGTATTGTTTAAGAAACCTCAACTATCCCATTGCAACCAATATTGCTAGATGAGGAAAAAACAACTTCTCTATGGAAGCAAATGAGGAATACATGGAACTTGAATTACTCATTGTAGTTGGAGCTTGGGTGATGCTTACATCAAACATATGGACCGAGTAGGACTCGTCAATGGTTCTATTGGAGTTGTTAAAAAATTGTGTATAACCCTGAAATTTTACCCCTTGAACCACCTACATATGTTTTAATAAGATTTGATAATTATGTGGGAGAACCATGGAATGAATTGTTCCCCCAAAAGTTCCTATAGCACCTATTGAAAGAGGTAGTAAAAAATAACTTCCACTGAAACTTGTTTGGGGTTTAACAATCCATAAGTCACAAGGATTGAATTTGCAGAAAGCTACTATTAATATTGGGAAGCAAACATTAGAGGAAATTTTAACTTAAAAGTGTCCTGAGAGAAAATCAATAAATTGATAAAATAATGCAATGTAGATAATTTTTCCCCAAAATAAGGAAAGGAAAATAAATCCATAATGCTATGTTAGAATTTATTGGGCCAACTTTTCAAAATGTAAAAATCCAAAAAATAATATATTAAATTACAAATATTATTAAAAAATTATATATATATATATATATATATATATAATTAAAAATATTTGGTGAATAAATATTATATATTTTAAATAATATTCATCAAACCCACAAAACCTGCGATTTAAAAAACATATTATGTAGTCATATTCATGTTCTCAATTGGGGAGATGCTTACCTCTAAGAGGAGGATGTGATAGGGCTTATTTCCTTTAATTTTGAGATTATAGGTCATAAAATTCTTTTCTATTTTCTCTATCTTTCTCAAAGATTCATGATATATACTACATCCCTAGACTTCACATACATAAAGAATGACAGACATAACAAGAGTCTCAAATATGAGTTTCTTCTTATCCCAAATCCAAAGATCGGTTCATTTACAATTTTTTTCAAGCCCATAATAAGCTTTCCATCCCCCAATAGTCCTTTTCTCATTGCTATAATTCCAGTTGAGATTTTGAATATTGATTCCAAGATATTTGTATGAATTGACTTCCTCCAAGTTGTTGTTATCATATACAAAGGTATCATAAGTGATCTTATTGGATTTAATGATCATGACCTTAGTTTTGATAGTATTAAAAGTCATAATCATATTGGAGAAAAAACCCTTGAGGATTCTTAGTTGGTTTTCAATATCATGGGGACTCCTCTGCATAATAACAATATCATTGAAATAAAGAATAATATTGATGACTATACGAGTGAGAGTAGGGTCGACACAACCTGCTTCTTCCAAGCAATCTTCTAACTTGTCAATGTATATGCCAAAAAGGGTAGGGGGCAAGGGAAAACCTTGCTTGACTCCAATATTGTAGTGAATCTCTTTCGACCAACCCTTAATGTTTTTGAACTTGGAAATAATGTTCTCATAGAGCCTTATTGTAGCATCCCTCAACTTGAAAGACAATTTTATCTCTTTCAACCTATTCCAAAGGTTTTTCCTAGGAACTGTGTCAAAATATTTTGTAAAGTCAACAAAACAACATAAAATATTGGTTTTAGTTTTGCGTAACTCCTCTACAATGATCCTAAAGGTAACAAGATGTTCCAAAGTTGAATGATACCTCCTAAAACTGCCCTCGCCTTTATCTCTTTTACCGTGACTTTCTAGCCAAAGGCTAATCTTCTTTTCCAAAATAATTCCATAAATCTTGGCTAAAATCAGGCTAATCATAATGGTCATATAATTAGAGGGAATGTTTCTTTCCCCATTTTTAAAAACAGGAACAATGAGGCTTTTCATACAGATTTTAGGGAATCCTTGCTTGAATTCTAAATTGAAGAGCTTGTGTATGTGAGGGATGAGGATATGCCCTTTGATTTTAAAAATTTCAACTTGGTAGCGTTCAACATCCTTAGCTTTCCCATTTGCAAACTGCTTAACCCTAGAATCTATGTCATCCAAAGAAAAACCTTCATCCTCTTTAGGGAAAATAGGAATGGTGTCCATGGAATTAGGGAACTCATAAAGAATTTTAAGGTAGGAGTTCCAGCCCCTTAAGGGAATCATATTATTTTCTTTAGTATTATGATTTAGAATTTTCCTCTAGAACTTCTTAAAATTGAGCTTTGATAGTTTTGAAAGCTTCTCTTTCCTTTTATTGATAGAGTCCTTTTTTCCTTTTAATTATGGATTTGTACGTATTAATATTATCAAGTTTTAAGGACTCATTAGAAGCATCCTGATGCTGACCCCACCCTGTCCTAGGCTCTGCGTGACCTCTCGGTCTAGGATTGTTCTAGTCGGGAGATGAAATTATCTCATGGGCTCCCTCTGAGCCCAAAATATCAATACGCAGGTCCTTAAAACCTTCTTCCTGAATGAAAATTTTATTTTTCAGGAGTCCTCGAGCACTGGCAAAGCCTCCCCGAAGACCGAGGGCCAAGAATGTGGGCCAACCTTTCAATCCTTGAAAGTTTCGAGACATTGATACTTTTTATCCTTCTTATCTCTCAATGCAAAACCTGTGAACTACCGAACACTAAGAGGAAAGATCAACAGTCTTTAATGAGCACCATGATCGATGGATTAACATTCATTGTTTTGGGCTTCGATGATCTTTTATCGCACCAATACACACACAGAACACTTGAAAAGTGTCGATCGTCAAAAGGGGTAGATCTAATGGTTCTTATCCCACCACCGGATCAATGGATCTCCTCCTATTTCACATTTTAGGCTTCAAAGATTTCTCCACAACACCATTTTCACGAATGTCTCATATTGTGGAAAAGGAAATTACACCAAGTCTCAGATCGACGGTCCTCAAGCATTGATGGATGAGCAGTTCTGATCTATTCTCTTTGGGCTTCGACGATTTCCTTTGGTTGTCCAAACGACACAACTCTTTATATATTCCGACGATGAAATGCTGAAAATCTTATCAGTCCTCCACGTGTCCCCTCCATGATCGATGGTTAGGATGCTTTTGGGACTTTGGTGATTTTTCTCCCTATATGCAGGATGATGCAAATTTTTCGAAGTACCATGTCCCCAAAATGTGGGGTCTTGCACCATGCATCATTTTCCAATGGACGGTTGGGATGGACTCAGACCTTCAGTACTTCATGAATCCTCACAGCGCTGCACTATATTTTCTCTAGAGTACCGAACCTCTAGACCTCCAAATTTTTTGCCACGTGTCCTTCTTGTGAATGATGGTCTAGATCAACTCTAGAATTCAGGACTTTGGAGAGATCAACCTCTTTTTCACTTTATTCTCCCAGAGTATCTATCCTCTGGATCTTCTGATCTGATGATGTGTTTCCCTACCGATGGATGGATCTGATGAACTCTGGGGCTTCGGGACTTCAGGTGCCCTCCACTCTTGAACCTCCACTCATAAATTCTTCAGGAGTGCTAGTCCACCGGAGTACACGATATTCTAACACGTGTCCTAGGATTTTGGACAACCATGATCAACCATGGCCTTCGGTACTTTGGAGGTCTCGACTTCTCCACATGACAAATATCCCAAATGTGTGAAGTCTAACAGACTTCATTGATTAACTCTCGCGCAACTCCTCTTGATCCAATGACTTCTCACTCTCCTGTAAACTCCTGGATGGATCTCGACCTTTCATTCCCACTCTGTGATAGCTCCTAATGCAGGAGCATCTCTTCACCCCAACAATGCACCAGCTAGATAGTACATTCAGCGCACATTTAAGGAAGGGAGAGGCTCCAACCCTCTCATTTTCAAAATTCAAATTGCTATTAAATTTTTGAAAGGATGGAAGAGCCAAATAGATGCCTTTGTGCAGGCTATAAGTAGAGTCTCCTTTAATGGCTGATAGTAGGTGGGCTCTAGATCAAATTCGGAATAGCCCACCATTGAATGTAATTCATAGTAAAAAAATGAGAGTAGGTCGCTTGGGGGGAAGATCTAGAGGAGACCCCTTTGGTAAAAAGATCTTTGTATCTAGAATTCATTAGGTTTTTGGAGAGAGGAGAGGAGAGAGCCGATACTCTAATGCAGTCTGAGATTTTGTAAACACTTGTAACCATAAATTCTGAGATTAATACAAACAAATCAGTTTTTCCTACATATTGTATTGTGTGTGTTTATGAATGAATGTCTTTTATGATTTTATGTGCATACGATGTATATGTATGTTAGATGCCATCTGCAGGGATAGATAGATTTTATCATCTATTCAGGAGTTTTCTTTGATTTCCAGTCTAGGTTTTTTGTGGCTTCATGCAAGTGGTTGCATGATAGAGTACTGAGGACTCTATAAGCTAGTGAAAAGAGTGCACATTTGAGTTCTGTAGAATTCAGGCGAGAATGTGCCAGGAGGGTGCACTAGAGGAATCATAGACTTAAGGGAGAAGCCTCAAGTTTATTGAACACCTTGGAGGAAGGAATGTATAGGGGAAGGCACAGAGAGAAAACATAATTGTTGAGGATTATGTGAAGCTCTGCCAGAAGGGCATGGAGCATGTGTAAGGAGTGGACGAAGGAGAGCTTTGTTTTGAGTTCAGAGATAAGAGAGGTGTTAAGGAGAAGACACTTATAGAGTTACTGAATACTCTATCATCTCAGTAAGGAGTGCTTGAGAATAAGTTTCCAAGAGGACACTTCTATCCCTTCAAGGAGTGAAAGGGTTGTTATAGAGTTGTTGAACACTCTGGAGGAAGAACTATGCAAGGAGTGCACCAGGACAACACTCGGATGAAGTATTGAAAGACAACCATCAGGAGGCTAGTCAAATGCAAGGAGTGAATGTAGAGAGAACTCATTTCAAGTTCCAAGTTCAAGAGGTTGAGCACAGAAGTGTTCCAGGAGGAGCACCAAAATTCTTCTAAGGAAGCAGAGGTTCGATCCCCTTAGATCTGAGTCAGTTTGAAAATATTAGGAGGGATAGCAGAAGTTGAGACCCAAAGTCACAGGGCTCGCAAGAAGAAGATCGAAGGCCGAGACCTTTGAAGCATCAAAATATTCTAGGACTGGGAAGAAAGCCAAAGATCAAGAGGAGGACCAACAAATTTTGTTAGATCAGCTGCAGAGGAGAGATCTGAACCATTGGAACTTGCATCTAGACAATGAAGAATGCACACAAGAGGAGATTAGATATGGGTCATCAGATCTGAGCAGGTGGACCAATAGTCGTTGGATCCATAGGAAGGTGCATGAGAGTTAAATCCTTCGATAGTGTACATAAGAGTGGACTTTGCGAAGTCTCAAAGTTCTGAAGAGATCAAAACCATTCATCATCAGGGGACAGGTGGCATGAGATCCACATACATCGGGGGATTGGAAGTTTGAGGAGTTGGGAGCCAAAATGATCCTAGTCGTCCATCAAGAAAGGACGCATGGTGAGAGATCAACGTTTCGTTGACTCATGACTCAGAGAAGTCAAAGGGAAGAGTTGTTAGAACTCTTGAATCATGAAATCACAATTCGATCACAGATCTTGGATCACGAGGAGTTGTGTGTCATTGAAGTGGTGCACATGAATATTGGGAAATCGGGATTCAGGGAATAGAGGCGATTAGCCTTTCCAACTTCATGAAATGTGAATTCCGGATTTGTGAGAGAAGGATCTGGACCATCGGATCTTGGAGCGCTAGGAGTTGTTGATCTAACGTGGGATAATTTTAAGTTTTCAGGGATCAGAAGATTTGAAGTGAGAAGTCTTTTCAACTTCATGAGCTACGAAGTCCCGAAACACTTTGAGGTTTGGCCTCAAGTCATAGCAGGGGTCATATGGATGGAGGCAAAGGGAACAGAGCTAGCACTCGCTAGGCTCTTATGTCAGGATTTCAGGGATTGGAAGAGTTGAGGTTGTCTCATATGAAAATTCCTAACATCCAAAGTCGCGAAGCGCCTTTTTGATAGGCGTGTGGTCATGGGTACTGGTCATGTGAAGGGATCTCATGCTTGGTGTTTTTTAACATGGGATGAGTTCGCATTTGGACCTATGGATATTTCCTGCGGATTCTAGCAGGGAATTTAAGAGCTTCTTCATCTCGATAGATTGAAGAACGATCCTTGTCCGGGAGGCCAGCAGACCCTGCGAAGGCAGAGGTAGGGGGCTTGCACCATGTGGTATCAAAGCGGAATTTTTTCTGTATATTTCAGGCGAAAAGGATTGCAGAAGAAATTCTGGTAACATCAAGTGGTATCAGAAGTTCATCTGTATCCAACAGGTGAAGGAAGAAAGGGTGTTGATGCTCTATGGTGATTGTTGCAAGGTGTGAAGTAGCCAATAGATAGCTAGGTGAGCTATAGCGGAAGCTGGGAATTCTCTCAGTTGTAGAGTGAACAACAGACTTACGAGGAGAGTAGGTAGAACAAGAATATGGCTACTGAAGGCCATGAACATGGTCCAAGAGGAGACCGTCAGCAAAAAAAAAAAAAGAGGCTAAAATCGACAAGGAACTCGCTGAGATAAGAGAAAGAATGGAACAACTGACATTGAATATGCAACAGGAGGCAAAATTATGTTGGAGGTACAAATGGCCTCTTAAAAAGAAATCCAAATGGCATGCTCAAAAGTTGATGGCTAGGAAATAACATCAAGAGTTGAGGAAGTGGTTGAGGTATGCTGAAAACCTCAGTGAGATAGAGACGGTTCACATATGTGAGCCAGAAGTTGGGAAGAGTATCAATGATGAGGAGGAGAAGAGATCAGAGAAGGGTCTTAGAAACTTACAAGTGAGAAATGAGGAACTTTCAAGTTTCCTAGAGGAAAATGAGAAGAGGTCAATGGTTGATTTCAAAGACTGCCATGTGGGAAGTGAAGAAAGTTCATATTTCCAGGAGGCAAATGAGATGGGATCATTGGAGAATCTCATAGACTACCAAGAGGGCAGGGTAGAAATCCTAGATTTCCAAGTGGGTAAGATAGAATAGAAGAGATTGTCTGATAGTCTCATGAACTCAAAGGTGAGTTCATGTCAACAAGAGAAGATGACATAGGAGGATCCGAAATTCATTCTGATCATTGGAGGAATTGAAGTATTCCTACCACATAGCCCAGTTGAGGCCAGAGCTTGTGTTGCAGATGAAATAATAGCAGAAGGAAAGCCAGCAGAAACTATCAAGGAGTAGATGTTGATGTTTTCCCCAACAGAAGAAGAAGAGTGTTCAACAGAATTGCTTGAAATTTTTATCCAAGAAGTTGAATAGGAGGTAACTGCAGTACTAGAGGATACAGAAGCAGAAGAGGAGGAAGAAGACAACATGGACTTTGATGATTTGTGTGAAGAGTTGTAAGCCCTAGAGAGAAGGGTGACTATGCAGAACATGCACATTCAACAAATCAGGTTGGAGACAGAGGGAGAATACCAACCCAAGGAGCACCTGGAAGAAGCTGGAGATATGCCACCAGGAGAAATGGCAGCAACAAAGCTGTCAAAGGAAGAAGATGAGAAACAACTCAGTGATAAGACTGCAGAACTGAATTTTACATCAGGGTGGAAAGATAAGGCCACAAGAGATGGATAAAATAGCACGGGGGATCAAGTTGATCTACCCATTGACAAGGAGGAAGTGCAACCGAGAAGACTACATAAGGAAAACCAACCACTGGAGCAGCTGAACAGAGTGATTTTGGAAATTCGAAAGTTGATGTTGAGGTTAGTGCAAGAATTTGTCAGCAGAGAGAAGTTGAGCAAAAGGAAACCTTCCATGGCAGTAGGGAATAAGAAACAACAAAAAAAACAAGGTAGTGGAGTAGATAGACAGCTCCAAAGAACAGTTTTGGATCTAGAAGGATTTCAACGGAGATGGGAAGCTCATGAGCAAGAGATCATGAATTTTTCGCAGCAATGGATTATGATGCAGGAGCATCGCTTCACCCCAACAACGTGCCAACTAGATAGCACATTCAATGCGCATTTAAGGGAGAGTCTTCGACCCTCTAATTTTCAAAATTCAAATTGCTATTAAATGTTTGTAAGGATGGAAGAGACAGATATATTCCTTTTTGCAGGCTATAGGTAGAGTCTCCTTTAATGGCTGATAGTAGGTGGGCTCTAGATCCAATTTGGACTAGAATGCCATTGAATGTAATTCATTATAAATAAATGAGAGTAGGTTGCTTGGGGGGAAGATCTCAAGGAGTCCCTTAGGTAAAAATATCTTTGTATATAGAATTCATTAGGTTTTTGGAGAGAGGAGAGGAGAGAGCCGAGACTCTGTTGCAATCCGAGCTTTGGTCAACACTTGTAACTAGAAATTCTGAGATTAATACAAACAGATTAATTTTTCTTGCATATTATATTGTGTGTGTTTATGAATGAATGTCTTTTATGCTTTTATGTTCATATGATGTATATGTATGTTAGAGTCCATCTATAGGGATAGATAGATTTTCTCATCTATTCAAGAGTTTTCTTTGATTTTCAGTTTGGGTTCTTTGTGGCTTCATGCAAGGGGTTGCATGACAGAGTACTGAGGACTCTGTAAGCCAATGCAAATAGTGCACATATGATTTCCTTGGAATTCAGGAGAGAGTGTGCGCAGAGGGAACACCAGAGGAATCATAGACTCAAGGGAGAAGCCTCAAGGTTACTGAACACCTTAGAGGAAGGACTGTGCAGGGGAAGGCACAGAGAGAAAAAAAAAATTGTTGAGGATTTTGTGAAGCTCTGCCAGGCAGGCATTGAGAGTGTGCAAGGAGTGCATGAAGGAGAACTATGTTTCAAGCTCAGAGATAAGAGAGGTGTCAAGAATAAGACACTTACAAAGTTATTGAATACTCTGTCAGCTCAGCAAGGAGTGCTTGAGCATAAGTTGCCAAGAGGGCACTTATATCCCTTCAAGGAGTGAAAGGGTTGTTACAGAGTTGTTGAAAACTCTGGAGGAAGACCTGTGTAAGGAGTGCACCAGACCAACACTTGGATGAAGTGTTGAAAGAAACCCATCAAGAGGCTAGTCAAGCACAAGGAGTGCATGCAAAGAGAACTTATTTCAAGTTCCAAGCTTAAGAGGTTGAGGCAGAAGTGTTCCAGGAGGAGCACCAAAAGTATTCTAAGGAAGAAAAGGGTCGATCCCCTTAGATATGAGTCAGTTTGAAAAGATCAAGAGGGATAGCGAAAGTTGAGACCCAAAGTCACAGGGCTCTCAGGAAGAAGATCGAAGGCCGAGACCTTTGAAGCATTGAAATCTTCCAAGACTAGGAAGAAATCAAAAGCTCAAGAGGAGGAGAAACAAATACCATTAGATCAGCTGTAGAGGAGAGATCTGGACCATTGGAACCTGCGTCTAGACAATGAAGAACATGCATATGAGGATATCAGATCTGGGTCATCATATCTGAGCACATGGACCAACAGTTGTTGGATATTGAGGAAGGTGCATGAGGGTTAAATCCTTCGATAGTGTATAGAAGAGTGGACTTTGTGAAGGCATGAAGTTCTGAGGAGATCGAAACCATCCATTATTAGGGGACAAGTGGCAGGAGATTCAAATACACGGGGGGACCAAAAGTTTGGGGAGCTAGGATCCAAAACGATCCTATCCGTCTATCAAGAAAGGATGTGTGGCGAGAGATCAATGTTTTGGTGACTCACGACTCATAGAAGTCAAAGGGTAGAGTCGTTATAACTCTCAAATCGAGAAATCACGATTCGATCATAGCTTTCGGATCACGGGGAGTTGTGGGCCATTGATTTGGCACACATGAATATTGAGAAATTAGGAGTCGGGGAATAGAGGTGATAATCCTTTCCAACTTTGAGAAACATGAAGTATCGATGCGCAAGAGAAGGATCTGGACCACTGGATCTTGGAGCGCCAGGAGCCATTGATCCGGTGTGGGAGATTTTTGAGGTTTTGAGGATCAGAAGATCCAAGGTGAGAATTATTTTTGACTTCGTGAGCCGCGAAGTCTCAAAACGCTCTGAGGTTTGGCCCTAGGTCATAGCGGGGGTCATATGGACAAAGGCAAAGGGAACAAAGCTAGCACTCGCTAGGCTTTTTGTCGGGATTTCGGGGATTGGGAGAGTCGAGGTTGGCTCATATGAAAAGTCCCGACATCCAAAGTCGTGAAGAGCCTTTTTTATAGGAATGTGGTCACAGGTAGTGGTCACATGGAGGGAGCTCACGCCTGGTGTTGTTCACGCGGGCTGAGTTTACATTTGTACCTGTGGATATTTCTTGCAGATTCTAGCAGGGAATCGAAGAGCTTCTTTAGCTCGATAGATTGAAGAATGATCCTTGACCGACATGTCAACAAACCCTGCCGAGGTAGAGGTAGGGGGTTTTCACCAGCTTCTCCTTTAAGATTTTCACCTGAATTCTGTTGAACTCACGAAGTCTTAATGACTTATAGGGATAAACCCCATGCTGCTTCTCTAGATCTAAATGTGACAAAATATCTTGGATCCTCCCAAATAGATATCAATCATTTGACTATTGAAACAAGCAAATCCTCTCATCTCTTAGGATTTTGACCACTATCCTTCCTGAGCTTTAATTCCTTGAGGTATTTCAAACCTATGATACACTCCTTGCTACCTTTGAACTTCTGAGAAATTTTTGGACTTAGAGATTTTTGAAGAAAATCTCCTTTATGCATTCCTTGCACTCGTCTCCTCTAAAAATTCTTCAACACTTAAACAAAGTGTTTTCCCGAGGCACTCCTTGAATGGGTCTTCTCCAATCTTTTCTCTCCAATGAGAAACTATGCACTCTTTGTGTTTCAAATGAACAACCATGCACTCCTTGCACTTCAACTGTATATTCACGTTGTTTCTTCTAAGCTTCTGAGTCTATCTCGACTCGGCCTATGCACTCCTTGTGGGAACTATGCACTCCTTGCACCACGAATCTCAGAAGAGAAACAAATAAAAATTACAGAAACATCAAAGGTTTCCACACTTAACCATGAAAAACATATCCATGCATAAAATATACATAAACAAATAAAACAAAGAGGGCATAAAGAAATATCACATGTACGCAAATAATTTAGAAGAACACCATACATTTGGAGTCAAACCTATATGTTTGTATTCATTCAGTAAAATATGTACATGGACTCATATAACCCTCTTCCACTCTTCATAAGCTTTAGCAACTCTCCCAGATAATAATCCATAACAATAACAATAACATTCTATAGCCTCATTTGAGCATACAATACATATATTTATATAGGAAGAGGATTCTCGAGCCTTCCCTCCAGATTAACATAGCCCTATCCTATCATAGTTAATACATTCATCTACTAAGTACTATTACATTAAATGGAAATTGCATTCATATATTAGTCAATATTCAATATCTGTACAACCTTATCTAATAATTAAAACGATTACAACTTCGACAGGCTTATCTGATGGCTCTTGTATCAAAATATTAAAAAGATTTAAATTACAATTCATTCAAAAAAAAATGACACACCTTCCTTGGAATTCAAAAACAACTTGATATATGTGCACTAGGTTTTGATATTTCCTCCACCATGTCTCTTTAATTGTTGATGGTGATGCTCCTCCATCATACTCCTCTAGCCAAAAATTCATGGAATCATGTCCCTGAGCTCCTGCATTATTTTTCCATGCTTTTGAATGTTAGATTTATTTACCCAACTAGCATCCTCTATTGGGTGACCCTTCCACTTCACTAGGTACTCAAAATAGGTCTTCTGCCTAGTCTTCTTACCAATCCTCTAAACTATGATTTTCTCCATTTGTAGATTTTCTTCTATTGGCATCTTCTTCTCTCACTGAATATGTTTTTGATCATTTGATCCTCTTGGATCATCCATCTTGTAAGGGTACAAGTCTGCAGCACCAAATATGGGTGATATACCCACATCCTCTGGCATATCAATCTCATAAGCATTTGCATCAAACTTTATGAGGATCTTACATGGTCCTATTTTATTCATCTTCAAATTTTTATATGTTCCCCTTGGGAACCTTTCTTTCCTCATGTGTTGTAAAACTAAATCCCCAACTTTGAAATTAACCTCTCTCCTTTTCTGATCAACTTGGATTTTATATTTTTGACTTCTATCTTGTAGCTATCTCTTTATCTGATAATGAATCTTCTGCATCTTTGTAGCAAAGTCTTATGCTCCTGAACTTCAGAACTCATTATGTTTCAAATCCCTTAACTCCAAAATTCCTCTCAAATGCATTCTATACACTATTTGAAATGGAATTTTTATAGTTCTTCTGTTTGGAGAATCGTTATAAGAAAACTCTCCCTGAGTAAGAATTTGATCCCACTGATTGTGGTGTTCAGTGACCAAAATTCTCAATAGATTTCCCATACTGCGATTTACCATCTCAATCTGTCCATTTTTCTGAGGGTGATATGATGAACTGAAGGACAAATTTGTCCCCAATATTTTCCATAGGGTTCTCCAAAAGTGTCCCACGAATTTGGTATCTCTGTCTGATACTATACTTTTGGGAAAGCTATGCAATCTCACAACCTCCTTGAAAAATAAATTTTCTATGTGAGTAGCATCATTGGTTTTCTAGCATGGTATGAAGTGTGACATTTTTGAGAATCTATCAACTACTAAAAATATGGAATCACTCCCCCTCTGGGTTCTTGGAAATCCCAACACAAAATCCATACTTATTACATCCCACGACCTATCTGGAATAGGCAATGGTTGATACAAACCAGTCTTCTTCTACTTCCCTTTTTCATACTGGAAGACTCTAAATCTGTCCAAAAATTTCTTCACATTGGATCTCATACCTGGCCAATGGTATGAATAACTCAATTGTTCATAAGTCTTGTCATGTCCGAAATGTCCAACCAATCCTCCACTGTGTTTTTCCTTCAACAGGTTGCCTCTCATTGAGCATTTCATAATACAGAGTTGACTTGCTTTAAACAAAAATCCATATTGAATTAGATACTCTATCCACTGGCTTCTATCCCTTAACAAAGGGTTCTCACATTCTTCATAAACCTCTTTAAAATATGGATCTTCACAATACATTTCCTTAAGGTGTTCAAACCCTAAGGTCTTCACTTAAAATTCCTACATAATCAGACATCTCTTGCTCAAAGCATCAACAACTTTGTTAGCACTACCACTAATGTGCTTAGTAACAAAAGTAAAATTATGCATGAATTCTACCCATTTAACATGTGTTTGGTTCAATTTCTTCTGTCTGTTTATGAATTGTAAAGCTTGATTGTCACTGTACAAGACAAACTCCTTTGGAATAATATAGTGCCTCCACTTTTCAGAGCTTGTATTACAACATAAAACTCGTTATCATACGTTGAATATTTTCTCTTAGTGTCATTCAACTTCTCACTGAATTAAGAAACAAGCTTATTGTCTTGGCTCAAGATTGCACCAACAGATACTCCACTTGCATCACACCTCACTTGAAGTATCTTCTTGAAATATGGCAAAACTAAAATATGTTGTTCTTTTATCTTCTCCTTTAGCACTCTGAATATTTTTTCAGCTTCCTCTATCTAATTAAAAGACTTATGTATTTTATTTATAGTGTCCATTATGGGTGCACAAATGCCACTGAAATTCTTGATGAATTTCCTATAAAAAATTGCTAATCCATGGAAGATTCTCACCTCAAATATGCTTCTTAGAGAAGGCCATTCTTTGATTTCCCTCACCTTCTCTAGATCCATCTTCAATTCATTTTAAGACATCACAAAAAACCAATTATATGAGTTCTGTATTCATGAAAGAAAATTTCTTCAGATTTATCAGCGGCTTCTCCTGCTGCAACCTCCTCATCACTAATGTCAATTTCCTTAAACACCCTTCTTCAATTTTATGGAAGACTAGGATATCATCCAAATACACAATTACAAAATTACCTATGAAGTATTTGAGTACTTCATTCATCAATCTCATGAATGTGCTTGGGGAATTTGTTAAGCCAAATGGCATAAAAAGCCACTCATACAACCCTTCATTCATCTTGAATGTTGTCTTCCATTCATCTCCCTCTCTAATTCTTGTTTGATGATAGTCACTCTTCAATTCTATATTGGAAAAATATTTTTCACCACTTAAGAAATCCATCAAATCATCCATTCTGGGTAAATGTAATCTATACCTGATGGTAATCTTGTTGATGGATCTAGAATCCATGCACATTTTCCAACCCCCATCCTTCTTTTGAATCAACACAATTAGTACTATGCATGGACTCAAACTTTCTCTGACCAAACCCTTATCCAACAACTCTCAGAATTGATTAATGACCTTTTCATTCTCTTGAGGTGTCAACCTATATGTTTCTTTGTTTGGAAAACTTTCTCCTGGAATAAGGTCAATGTGATGACTAATACTCCTAAAGGGTGGTAAAGAACAAGGTAATTCATCCACCACGATGTCAACAAAGTTATCCAACAATTCCTAAATCTCGTCAGGCAGATCATCCACATAATTACTTGTAAGGATGACTCTAGGTTTTTTCACCATAACAAACTGCATCTCCTATTCCTTCTTGAATTCATTCAAGATTTTCTTCCCACCCATGAGAAGTATGCTTGGACTAGCTTCTTCCTTTACTTTATTCTCCTCCATTGGCAACAACATATGTGTATGACGATTCTTCTCAAGGGTGTAAGTATTTTTTCTCCCATTGTGTATGACACTTCTGTCAAATTTCCATGATCTTCCCAACAGAACATGACAAACATCCATAGGTATTACATCACACAAAATCTTATCTTTATAACCTCCTATATTTAATTCAACATTACATTGTCGACTTACCATGAATTGGTGTCCCTTTTGCAACCACGATACCTTGTATGATTTAGGATGTGCAATTGTGTCCAGCTCCATCTTTTCCGCCATTTTTGTGGATACCAAATTATCAGTACTCCAACTATCTATGATTACTTTGCATACCCTATCTTTTGTCTTGCAATAAGTCTTGAACAAACTATTTCTCTGAACTGAATCTTTTTCTTCTTTCTCTAGTGTTAAGAGAACCTTCCTCATCATGAGGGATTTCCCATCTTCCACTGCTTCTACCTCAACATTCCTTCTTTGAGTTTCGGAAATGTGAGCTTCTCCACCTCCTTCTTTCTTTTTACTCTCAAGGCATTCCCAAGACATATGCCCTATCTTTCCATAGGCATAGCATTTCACTTCTTTTCCTTTGCTTCTTCCTCTTCCTCAAGAAAACAAGTTTCTTCCAGCAGATTGTCCCCCTCTAGAACTTCCTCCTCTTTCTATATGACTGTGAGACTTTCCAGCTTCAGGTTTGGGTTTCTAGAACTTTTCTTAGACAGTTCCTTTTCCTCTACTTAGACTTTTTCCTCTGTTTTGTTGGATTTGTTTCCTGTCCAACTTATCCTTTTCTTTCAGTGCTACTTGATAAGCATCTTCCATCGTTATCATTTTCATCATACTGACTTCCTCTTGGATTTCATATCTCATGCCATTAATATACTTTCCAACTTTTTCATCATCACTCTCTCTATGTCCTTCTCTAATGTTCAATCTATAAAACTCCTCGGTGTATTATTTCACTGACAAGCCCTTCTGTCTCAAGTTCTGCAACCTCCTGAACATATTGATTTTATAGTGTTTGGATATGAACTTAGCTTTCAATTTAGCTACAATCCTATCCCAATTTTTTATTTTTTATTTACCTTTGTGCCTTTTGTCATCTTGCAATTAATCCCACCATAGCACTGCATGTCCCTTTATTATGGTAACAAAATGATTTACCATATTTTCATCCTCGATCTCTTCATAATCGAAGTACTTGTCTAAGGCTCTTATCCAATGCAACAGGTCCTCAACATCCAAGTTGCCTTCATACATTGGGACTTCCATTTTTGCTCTAGATCCCATTTTTACAACCACTTTCAATAAACATTCATTTGCAACGTCTTTTCTTGAATCTCCTTAAACTTCCATTTCTTCACTCTCAACTTCACTGGTGTCACCAAAATTAGGTTCTCTTCTCTGTGCTATCTCTAGGGCATCCAATATCGCATGAAGTTTCCTCATTTCCCGTTCCATGGCTAGATTTTCTATAGGTCTCTCTACACATCTTCTAGGTGGCATGATTCTAACCTTATTTCACAAAGAGATTAATTCAGGTTATGATACCACTTAATGCAGACCTCACCCTCTCCTAGGGTCAGCACGACCTCTCGGTCTATGATCGTTCCAGTTGGAAGCTGAAATTAGCTCACGGGCTCCCTCCAAGCCCAAAATATCAATACACAGGTCCTTAAAACCTTCTTCCTGAATGCAAATTTCATTTTTTGGGAGTCCCTGGGCACTGGAAAAGCCTCCCCAGAGACCGAGGGATAAAACCGTGGGACAATCTTTCAATCCTAGAAATTTTCAGGACTTTTTATCCTTCTTATCTCTCAATGAAAAACCCATGAATTGTCGAACACTAAGAAGTAATATCAACTTTCTTCAATGAGCGTCACGATCGACGACTTAAAATTCATTTTTTCGGGCTTCAGTGATTTCTGATCGCACCAACATGCACACAACAATTGCAAAGTGTCAATCATTGAAAGGGGTAGATTTGATGGTTCCTATCCCACCACTAGATCAATGACTCTCCTCCTCTTTCACAATTCGAGCTTCAATGATTTCTCCACAACACCTTTTTCACAAATCTCCCGGATCGCCAAAAAGGCAATTACGCAAAGTCTTAGATCGATGGTCCTAGAGCACCAATGGATGGATGGTTCTAATCTATTCTCTTCGAGCTTCGATGATTTCCTTCGGTTGTCCAGACGACAAAACTCTTTATATCTTTTGACGTTGAAACACCAAAAATATTATCCTTCCTCCATGTGTCCCTTCCCTGATCGACAGTTAGGATTCTTTTGGGTCTTCGATGATTTTTCCCCCTATCTGCATGATGATGCAAGTTTTCTGAAGTCACATGTCCCTAAACTGTGGGATCTTGTGCCATGCATCCTCCTCCAATGTATGGTTGGGATGGACTCTGACCTTTGGGCCTTCACAGGTCCTCACAAAACTGCACTATGTTTTCTCTAGAGTGTCAAACCTCCAGACCTTTGGATCTGTTGTCGCGTGTCATTCCTATGATTGACGGTCCAGATCAGCTCCGAATGTCAGGACTCTAGAGATATCAGCCTCCTTTTCTCTCTATTCTCCCAGAGTATCTATCCTCCATATCTTTTTATCTAACGACACATGTTTGTGCTAATGGACGAATTTGATGAACTTTGGGGCTTTGGGACTTCAGGGGTCCTTCACTCTTGAAGCTCCACTCCTAACTTCTTCTAGAGTCCTATTCCACTAGAGTACACAATATGTTGACACGTTTCCTCAGATTTTGGATGTCAACGATTAGCTCCAACGTTTGAGACTTCGGGGGTCCTGACTTCTCCACACGCCAAATCCCCTCATATGCACAAAGTCTAAAGGAATTCACTTATTAACCCTCGCACAACCCGTCCTGATCCACTGACTGTCCACTTTCTTGCAAACTCCCGAATGGATCTCTACCTTTGATTTATAATATCTGACAGATCCTCCTTTAAGATTTGCAATCGACTTCTACCGAAATTACGAAGTCTTAATGACTTGCAAGGTTAAACCCCACTCTGCTTCTCCAAATATAAAGGTGGCAAAATATCTTGGATCCTCCCAAACATATCTCAAATGTTCGACTATTGAAACAAGAAAATACTCTCCTCCTTAATGATTTTGACCGATATCCTTCCCATTCTTTAAGTCCTTGAGGTATTTCAGACCTCTGGCACACTCCTTGCAGCCTTTGAACTTTTGATAAATTTTTGGACTTAGATATTTTTGAAGAAAATATCCTTTAGGCACTCCTTGCACTCGTCTCCTCTGAAACTTATTCAACAGTTAAACAAAGTATTTTCTTGATGCACTCCTTGCATGGGTTTTCTCCAATATTTTCTCTCCACTAAGAAACTGTGCACTCTTTGCACTTCAACTGAACAATTGTGCACTCCTTGCACTTCAACTGTAAATTCATGTTATCTCTTCTGAGCTTCCGAGTTTATCTCAACTCGGCCTACACACTCCTTATGAGCACTATGCACTCCTTACACCAAGAATCTCATAAGAGAAACAAATAAAACTCACAGAAACATCAAAGGTTTCCACACTTAGCCATGAAAACATATCCATGCATAAAAGATACATAAACAAATGAAACACAAAGAGCATAAATAAGCATTACATGTACTTAAATAATTCATATGAACACAACACCATACATTTGGAGTCAAACCTCTATGTTTGTATTCATTTAGTAAAATATGTACATGGACTAATAAAGCCCTCTTCAACTCTTCATAATCTTCAACAACTCTCCTAGATAATAATCCGCAACAATAAAAATAACATTCAACAACTTCATTTGGGCATAGAATACATATATTTATACATGGAGAGGCTTCTCGAGCCTTCCCTCTAGACTACCTTAGTGTTATCCTATCATAGTTAATTCATTCATCTACTAAGGACTATTACATTGAATGGAAATTAAATTAAGATATGAGATGATACTTAGTATATGTACAACCTTATCTGATAATTAAAATGATTACAACTTCGATGACCTTATTTGATGGCTCTTGCCTCAAAATATTAAAAAAATTTAAGTTACAATCCATTCAAAAAAAAATGACATGCCCTCCTTGGAATTCAAAAACAGTTTGATATCTACGCATTGGGTGTTGAGTTGTCCTCCACATGGTCTCTTTAATTTTTGATGGTGATGATCCTGCATCACATCCGTAATGAATTTCCTAGCAATTTTACATTCTTTATAATACCAAGGGTTGGTCATTCTATTAATTTTTTTACAGGACACCTCAAAAGAAAACTTGTTAACATAAGTGTAAAGGGTAGTTGTAAAATTATGATAGCGGTCTTCAATGTAGTCCTTATAAGTTAGGAGATGTAATTCACTATTTAAATCCTTTAAGAAAAGTTAAAATTTACTTTTGTCAAGAGAAATTTCCTTTGATTATCAAAATTCTCTTCAATGGCACTCCCATGCATGGCAAAGTGTAGAGTTAGGGTTAAAGGTCTATGATCAGAGTAAGGTTCATGGTCATTTAAATGATCAAAATTTACTATTTGGTTGAAAACGAGGATATCAAATATCACATAATCTATGACACTACTACCTAGCATATGAATACAAGTCATCTGGTTGGAGTTTGACCACTTCATTACTCCATTGAAAATGATTAGGTCTTGAGAGATGTAGAGCTTGAACAACTTAATACCAAACAAATTCTCAATTAGGTCTTCAGAGCTTCTTTTGTAGCTATTAGATAAAATAATGTTCTCATATAGCCATAAAGAATTATGGTTGGAATAATTTATTAAAAGATTATCCTTGTGAGTTACAGTCCTAGCACTAAAGTTTCCTAGTAGGAGGATATTACCTTCATTTTTCAAACTATAAACATCTTTTTCTAAATTATTATAAAGACAATTTCTATCTAGATTGTTTTTCTTATAAAAAGTAGAATTAATAGGTGAAAAATAACAAATTTCTATATACATCGTCTTAGCATTAGTGTTTGAAATTTCTATCCAAATCTACTGATTAAGAGGATCAATCTGATGAAGTTGAATGTGATGAGAAATTCTCTTTCTAATATAACAAGATCTTCCTCATATCCCTCTATAGTGGGGATTTTTGTTCCATGTCGACCACAAGAGAGAACCTTCTATGTTAGGTACCTTAGACTCTTCATGCTCCCAAGTTTCATCTAGACAAATAATATCAATATCACTCGGGATCCAACTTATCATAGGACCTTTGCGCCATGGAAAGCCACAACAGTTTCAAAAAAGGATCACGAGTGCCCCAAATTCCTATTTATTATTATCCTTCTGGTCTCTATCCCTAACAATATCTTTTCGATTTATAATTATTTCCCATTTTCCTTCTTTCCTGGCTTCTTTTACCTTTTGAAATTCCTTCCTTAACTCAGCTTGGTCTCCAGGAATGAGGTATTCATTTATAAATATTCTTGGCCCTTTTAATCTTGGAGATTTACCAAGTATTTTATATTTATGGTCATTACAACATAATTTAGCACAGATCAACCTATGTTTATGATCAATTGTTTTTCCTAGCCTCTTTTCTTCTATGAGGTAAGTTGTTTCATTTTGTGATTTATTTTTTAATTCTTCTTTTACTATTTCTAGTGTATCATCCTCTTGCTGTTCTTTTATACAAAAAATTAGGAGGTTCAAGGCTCGTTTATTACACTCATGGTCCAATTCGTTTAACTTATTCATTTCCTCTTTGATGGGTTTGATATCCAATTTGTTTTCTAGATTATTAAGGGTCAAATTGTTGGTTAGTTTTTATTTTATCTCTTTAATCCTATCTCTCAAGTTGATATTTTCTTCGGCCTCTCCTTTTTGGGTTGTTTTTTAATTTTTCCATTTCTTGAATCCTATACTCCATTATTTTCAATTGACTCTTGGACCCTAACAATGTATGCTCTATTTGAGTTTCAATGGTATCTTTGAAGATTTTTATTTTTGTTAGGATATTTAGACACTTAGGAGTTAGTTAATATTTACTTGTTCTAATGTGTCGTTATGTAAAAGTGTGTTTCTTTAGTATGCATTAGTATGCATATGTTTTTAGGAAGTCCGACGGTCACAATATGTTCCTGACATAGAGTGATCCGACGGTTCATATTCTCCTCGATCTTAATGACCATTGATATGTGGCTTAACACCAAATTGGTCCATGATCTCTATTTAAAGAGCATGGAGGTTTTTTTTTCTATGATCGATTGTGAGAAAATATCTTGTAAAATCTCTCTGTAATCTTTTTCTTTTGCATTAATAAACTGCTCTAAGTGGCCGCATTGGCTGGGGTCGTGGATGTTTCCTCGTAGGGGTTTTACCATGTGAAAACATTGGTGTGTTTATCTTTGATATGGTTATGTGAGTGGTTACTGAACGTGTTCATCCTCTGTTGGAATACTTTTTTTGTCTAACATGGTATTAGAGCCAGTTTGAAGACCTTCTCATGTTGTAGATCGAGATCGTGAAGACCGTTGGATCATTTCCATTTTATGTCATTTACGTACATTTTTGGGCTGAGAGGACTATTCCATTGCATCTGGAGTGCTCGTTTTAGTAAGAAACACTTTTATTTTCACTTGAAAATGTTTTTGTTTTCCCAAGATATGACCATTTCAGTCAGATCCAGAGGTATGAAACCTGAATACGCATTTTTTAAATTTTTTTGGAAAGTATCATTTTGGTTTTATTTTGGTTTTGTATTATTTATTTCTGAGTTTCTACTCTTTTAGATCTGTGTATGCTCTTTTCCTCACGCCCTTTGCGATCTCAAAAAATAAGAAACATATAGGAAAAGGTGCATATTCTGGGTAAGCTAACCAAGATCTAACCCTTGTTGTCATCGAGAAGAGAATTTTTTTTCTTGTGCGAAAAGAATTTTTGAGCAAAATCTCCAAGGCCATCTTCAACAACAACAACAATCCTCTTCCTAAAAAATACAATATGTTTTTCTAGACCATTTGGTTAAAAGTTTCCTTATTAAGTAAGAGGTCTTGAGTTCAAGCCTCTCTTTTGTTACTTTTTTTGAAAACGTTCATTCTAAAATTGTAAAGTGTATTTCACTTCAAGTATAAAAGTGAATCACTATAAGTAGCTTTAATATTTTATTTTAGAATTATTTATTTTGCATGTAGCTTTTCATTTATAAAGTAACTTCATTGTAAACGTGATCCCCAATTCTCTTTATAAAAGTGGGTCACTTCATAAAGCAACTTACACTATCACGTGGTCCTTTGGTTATCGTTTATGCCTTTTATAAAAAGGACATAACTCTCACATCCGAAGTCCATTTTCAATACCCTTTTTTTAAAACCACATAACTTTTCAAGATATTTCCATCCAGATCATTAGTTTTAGTTTTTAAATCCATATTATTTGCATATTTAATATGGATTCTACAAGCAATCTCTTGCTTACCAACACCAATTATTTCCAATGGAAATCTCATATGGAATATTTATTAAGAAGTAAAGGCTTGTACCGGATTACCTTGGGAAAGGAAAAAACACCCACTAATGATGATACAAAAGTCAAATGGGATAATAGGAGTGATGTAATGTTCCTAACTTGGCTAGTCTAGGAAATGTTGTTAATGTGTGTGTAGGATCAAAGGTTTACAGCATATAAATGATCATACAAATAATAAACGCGACAAAGGACTACAAATTTTGTATTATGATATCTCTGTGGATTACAAAATGGCTGAATGTAGCTGAATAACTGACAATACTTGACTAGATCAACATACAAAGGATCTTAGCTAGAATATAAATAAGCAACTATGGCTGAATAAAATAAGAAAACTTGGCTAGATCAAAAGACAAAAGGATCTTAGCCAGAATACAAATAAGCAACTAAAAGATAATACCCGGAATATGGGAGCACTGCGAAATCAATGAAGAATGATGGAAGACCTGGATGATCTTCCCGGTGACTAGGGTGTGTCTTTCAACACCAAAATCAACCAACTGGTGTCTTCCTCCTGGAATACACTGAACTATATCTCATGAGATGTGCCTCTTCTCCTCAATGAAAAGTCATAATATGCATAATGATGAATTAGGTCGCTGACCCTTCTTTTATAACTTTCCAAAACCCTAAATCATGCTGAAATCCTAATTCATTGTTGACTTCCAAAACCCTAAATCACTGTTGAAACCCTAATTCATTGTTGACTTCTATTTTTATCTCATAATGACTTAAAAGTGATTTTAACCCCTTTTTATCTCAATGTCACTTTCCGAATATAACACCTGTGACTGGAGTGACCTCTAGTAACCATGTTTACCCCTCTTTGGCCCTGGATATAGTCTAACAGGGTGGTTTAGACCATTAAGCCTCCTCTCTGGAGCTTCTATTTGGAAAGGGACATTACAATCCTCCCTTCCTGAAATTTCTTGTCCTCAAGCAATACCAGTCCAGAGTGCTGCTACACCTGCTCGCTCTCCTAAGTAGCATCCTCTACTGGAAGCCCTTTCCATCTGATCAAACACTCTCTTATGACCCTCCTCCTCAGTTTACACTCTTGGAACTCCAAAACCTCCTCCGGAACTAACTCCAACTGTCCCTCCTCATCCAATGGGGGAAGCTCTTCTGATGTGCTATTGAATTGTCCCACTACCTTTTTTAGGCAAGACACGTGGAACACGTTATGAATATTTCTCCCCTTTGTAATCTCTAGCTCGTAAGCAACCTCGCCTACTTGGCACATGATCCTGTAAGGACCATAAAATCTGGGTTTGAGCTTCTTAGCCCCACTCTTCTTCAGAGATGACTATCTGTAGGGTTGGAGTGTCAAGAAAACCAAATCTCCAACCTCAAAGCTGCGCTCTATCCTGTGCCTGTCTGCACTTATCTTCTATCAGTTTTGTGCCATCTGTAGGTTCTCTTTCAACAACTTGAGAATCTCCTAACTCTCTATGATTTAATCCTTGGCCTTGGGAGCTGTTCTCTCCCCGAAGACAAAGTCTACCAAAGTGGGAGCATCATATCCGTACAATGCTCAGAAGGGTGTCATACCAATGGACATGTGGAAGGTGGTGTTATAGAAATGTTCTCCTAAATGTAACCACTTTACCCATGTTCTCTGTTGTCCTCCTACATAGTTCCTCAAATACCCTTCAACCCACTTATTGACAATCTCGGTCTACCCATTTTTCTGAGGGTTATAGTTTGTGCTAGGTGTCAACTCTGTCCCCACCAACCGAAACAACTCTCTCCAAAATGTCCCTATGAACCGACTGTCCCTGTCACTGACGATGTTCTTCGGCAACCCATGAAGTCTGAAGACCTCCCTGAAGAAAATATTGGCTACCTAAACTGTGTTTTACTCTGTCGGTATGGCATAGAAGTGAGCAAAATTGGTCAATCTATTGACCACTACATAGATACAATCCTTACCCTGGACCTTGGGTAGACCCGTGATGAAGTCCATAGATATACTCCCACATTTCTTCTCTGGAATGGGGAGTGGTTGAAGTAGCCCTGCTAGAAGAGCATGCTCTGACTTTTTCCGTTGGAAAGTCACACACTCACTGACATGTCTCATAACGTCCTATCTGAGGCCCTTCCATGAGAACCTCTCTATGATCTATCTGTAGGTTTTGAAAAACCCCTGATGGCCTGCTAGAGGTGAATCATGAACTACAGTGAGGATCTTCTTCTTAATCCCTCAATCTGGCACCAAGTAGACTCTATCCTTGTAAAATATGACATCGTCAATGACCCTATACCGGTCATCATGTATCTTCCCATCCATCACCTCACAAGCGAACTTGTTCTTGGAATATTCCACTAACAAGTGGGATTTCCAATATGCTGAAATTTGCATTAAAGAACATGTCGCAGGTCTCCTCGATAGTGCATCGGCCACAATGTTCTTCTTCCCCTTGACATACTCTATGTCAAAGTCAAGTTCCTATACCTTCGTCACCCATTTTTTTTGGTGCTCACTGAGGTCCTTCTGCTCAAGGAAATACTTCAAACTATTGTGATCGGTCTTGACCACGAATTTGCTGCCCACCAAATATTGTCTGAACTTGGTCAAGGCATGCATGATTTCAAACATTTCCTTGTCATAAATGGAGTACAACCTCTCAGGTTGACTAAGCTTATGGATCTTGAATACAATGGGGTGTCCCTGCATAAAAAATGCACTAATCCCTTCGCTGGATGCGTCACACTCTAGTACAAATGGCAAGGTGAAGTCCGGTAGTGCCAACACTAGACAAGTGCCCATGACTTCCTTCATGTGATCAAAGGATTCCTATGATTTCTTGGTCCATATGAAGGCCCCATGATTGGTAATATTTTTTAGTGGTGCTCCAAGCTGAGAAAAACCCTGGACGAACTGCCTATAATAGCTGCACAACCCAAAGAAACTCCTCAATTCTGTCACGTTCTTGGGCGTCAACCAATCCAAAATGGCCCTAATATTCTCTTGGTGCACCTGTACCCCCTGTGCATTGATGATGTGGCCTAAGTAAAGCAACTCTGTCATACCAAACTCACACTTGGACTCTTTGGCATATAATGACTGTGCCTCCATGATGCTCAATACCTCATCCAGGTGCCTCATATGCTCTTTCCATGAACGGTTATAGATCAAGATGTCATCGAAGAAAACCAAGACTGATTTCCTTAATTGATCCCTGAATATATGGTTCATGCAAGACTAGAATTTAGCGGGTGCATTGGTTAGCCCAAATGGCATAACTAGGAACTTAAAGTGTCCAAAATGACATTGAAATGTCGTCTTCTCTATGTCCTGTTCTCAGATGCTGATTTGATGATATCCAGAGAATAGATCAATTTTTGAGAAGAAAACTGCCCCATGCAGTTCATCCATCAACTCGTTAATGCATGGGATAGGGTAACGGTTCTTGATGGTTTTCTTGTTCAAGGCTCGGTAATCAATGCACATCCTCATGGTGCCATCCTTCTTCAGAACTATGACACATCATAATGGGTTGTTGCTCGTTATGATGTGTCCCATCACCAACAATTCCTTGAGTTCCTTCTCTATATCATCCTTGAACCTCCTAGGATGACAATAGGGGGGGGTGATCATAGGTTTGGACCCCTCATCCAACTCAATGGTGTGCTCAAACACCCTGTCAGGTGGTCTCCCTGGTGGAATTGCCTCAAAGACCTGTTGATGTCATCCCAATAAATTCTTGATCTCTGTGTGGTATTGTTGTCGACCTTATGAATCCTTATGAGTAGTGATAAAGCATTATGCAGCATATTCTACATCCCCATGTCTGAATATCCTCTCCATCCTCTTGGCTAAAACTGTCCTAGTTGCTCCTGTCGACATACCTCTTAAAACAACCTTCTTCCCATCCTAATCTTTGAATCCCATTTCCAAGGTTTGGTAGTTGGTAGTGAGTTTTCCCAAGGTAATCATCCACTGAACTCCTAACACCACATCTATGTCCGATAGGTCAACCACAGAAAATGTGTCTCTCACTATGTAGTTGCCTAAATTCATATCTAAGTTTGGAAATCTGTCTAGACACTCCATTGTGTGGCCATCTACTACCACAACATCAAACCCCTCAAACTCCTCTGTCTGAAGTGCATGTCTCGATAGTAGTGAAGCGTCGATGAAGTTGTTGGTGGCCCCACCATCTATCAGGGTGATTTCCCATTGCCCATGAATAATCCCTTTGATACGGAGGGTATCATACCTAGAAACACCACAAAGGGTCGCTATGACACCTCCCTTTGCTAGTTTCCTCTTGTTAGCCTGTTCTGGTGGTTGTGGGATTACTGGAGGATGGGATCCCACCAGTGTCGGTGGTCTACGGGGAGGTTGCTCCTCTGCTAGTGTTGACTCCTCCTCTGAACTAGTGGATCCACTGTCCTGCTCCTCCTCCTCACTATCCACGTTGTCTGTTGCTACCTCAATATAATGAATCTCTCCTTCACCCATCCACCTATGGCCTAGGACCCAAGGATATTTGCAACTGAAGCAAAGCTTCTTCCTCATAAGCTCTCGCCTAGTCTCATCATCCAACTTCTCCTTGCCCTTCCATTCTCTCTAGAATGGCTTCCTGTCTTGATCCCTCTGGGGCACAAATGGTTTGGAGAAATTTTTAGTCTTTGGCACTCAGTTTTCCATATCTCAAGTGCGAAGGATGGCATCTTGCAAAGTGGGAGGCCTGTATTCCTTCACCCATCCTCTCAAAGGATCTGTAAGTCCTTATGTGAATAGCATGATCAACCTGGGCTCTGATATATTTGTCACTGCCATAGCTACCCACTGAAACTCTATGATGAACGCCTCTGTTGTGCCAGTTTGTCTCAACTAGGCTAGATCCCTGAAGTGTATCTCGAGATCCTTCTTGTCAAGCCTATCCATGAGCCTATCTGTAAAATCCCTATAGGAGGTGATGTGACTGTGACCCAATGTCACTAGTCCATGATACCACCACTCGTGTGCCTCACCCTCCAAGTGTAAGGTCATGAAACTGATGGCCTCTATCTTGGTCATCTGGTTGAGATTTTAATACATGTCTAGCTTTTGTACCCAAGTTATGGCGGTGTATTTGGATGATCCGTCGAAAGAAGGGATGGTGAGTTTCCCAAATTTTCGGATGAAATCGAGGTTATACCCCTGTTGTTGTTGTGGTCCTCCCCTCTACGGCTCTCTGTGGCAGTTCCTGAGTCTGAGTCCACAGTACTTGACTAAGGTCATGTCCTAATGGAAGTCACAACCCAATACTGCATACTCCCTCCTATACTCTGTAGTGTCGTCGGCATGAGTGGGTGGCCTTTGTGGTATTGGTGGCGGTGCTGCTACCGAGGGTGCCCTATGGAAACTTGGAAACAAGGGTTTGGGAATCCTACTCGCAGAGGTGTATGCGCAAGAGGGTGACTTGGGTATACTTCCTTCTCCCGAGTTCCCCTGTGTTGCATGTGGGACTTGTGTATCTGGGGTGCCCACTCTAGCCAATCTATCAACCACTTGTGCCAAGGACTGAGACATGGTCTGTTAACTAGCTAACATATCGTTGATAACCTGCATGAAAGATGCCTCTAGATCTATGGAGGCCTTTCCACTGCCCTCTGGTCGCTCATGCCTATCTCCTCACATCCTCTCTACCTCCCACTTAGCCTCACACTCTACCCTTCTCTATGCTTCTTTGTGTGCCTCTTACTCTTCCTCTGAGCTAGGAGGAAAAGGGGGAAAATCAGGCCTATGCCTTCTTTTCTGATGCCTGTTGTAAGTGACATATTCGTCACCTACGTGTTCACGGCCCTTTGGGTCTTCTGCTGCACTCATTGTCTTTAGTCACAGGCTAGCAGGACTAAAGCTCTGATACCACTTTAATGTTCCTGACTTGGATAGTCTAGGAACCTTTGTTAATGTGTGTGTAGGATCAAAGGTTTACAACATATAAATGATCATACAAATAATAAACATGACAAAGGACTGCAAAGTTTGTATTATGATATCTCTTTAGATTACAAAATGGATGAATGTGGCTGAATAACTGACAATACTCGACTAGATAAACATACAAAGGATCTTAGCCAGAATATAAATAAGCAACAGCGACTGAATAAAATAACAACACTTGGCTAGATCAAAAGACAAAAGGATCTTAGCCGTAATACAAATAAGTAACTAAAAGATAATACCCAGAATATGGGAGCACTGTGGAATCAATGAAGAATGATGGAAGACCTGGATGATCTTCCTGGTGACTAGGGTGTGTCTTTCAACACCAAAATCATCCAATTGCTGTCTTCTTCCTAGAATACAATGAACTATCTCTCCTAATATGCGCCTCTTCTCCTCAATGACAAATCATAATCTACATAATGATGAATTAGGTCATTGACCCTTCCTTTATAGATTTCCAAAACCCTAAATCATGCTGAAACCCTAATTCACTATTGACTTCCAAAACCCTAAATCACTGTTGAAACCCTAATTCATTGTTGACTTCTATTTTTAGTTCATAATGACTTAAAAGTTCTTTTAACCCCTTTTTAGCTCAATGTCACTTTCCGAGTATAACACCTGTGACTGAAGTGACCTCTAGTAACCCTGTTTACCCCTCTTTGGCCCTGGCTATAGTCTAATGGGGCGGTTTAGACCATTAAGCCTCCTCTCTGGAGCTCCTATTTGGAAAGGGACATTACAAGTGATGAAGCACGTGGACTAATTGGAATGTCCATCTCTCCTGATTTAAGGTTCCACCTTAAAGAAATTGATGACCCCGAAGAAGCTTGGGACAAGATTGAATCTATGTTTGGTAAACTCAATATTATTTAAGCACAACAGTTAGAAAATAAAGTACTAAACTTAAGTCCAAGTTATTTTTCTTGCTTTGGAGACTATCTATCTAAGTTTAAAACACTCAGAATTTTATGTGAAGAATGTGAGATAAAAATGGAGGAAGAACGTTGTATCTATCTTATTGTTTCTAAGCTAGGCAGTGTATATTCTGTGTTTGTATCGACCTTTTATGCCATGAGAGAGGCTCTAGGGAAGGCTTATCAAAAACCCACTCTTGATTCCTTTTTTGCTTCTTTGATTAAAGAGGAAGATAAGATTGTACAACTTAGAGTGATCAACACTACAGGTACTACCAACAAAGACTTAGTTTCCCAATAGAAAGATAAACCCAAGTATCACAAGAAGAAACATCCTTGATACAACAACAAACAACATAAGGGTCCCAAACCCGCTCAGACAGCTTCAACTCCTAATGGTGACAAAGGAGAAAAACATAAAAATAAGAAAACTGACAGACATTGCAACTTTTGTGATAAAGATGGTCATGATGAGTCCAAATGTTTCAATAAGATGGCATCTTTAGAAGCAATGATGAAGAAGAATAACATCGGTATTGATTCTACTTTTTCTTGTTCTTCTCATGGGCATGCACTTTCCGCTTCTGGTTTCTCCAATACAACTTCTACTTCTTCTTCTGATGAGTGGCTTATTGATTCTGTAGCATCTTATCATATGTCTAAGGATAAAGACATATTCTCTAATCTAAATGAATGTAACACCAAGAAAATATTTATTGGTGATGATAGATCTCTTAGTGTTGTAGGATCTAGAACAATTCAAGTAGATAATGGTCATTTCAATGATGTATTATGTGTTCCAAGTCTTTCTTGTAACCTTCTATCAATATATCAAATCACTCATTCAGGTGAAGGTAAAACCGTAGAGTTTTCACCTCACCAAGTTGTAATCAAGCATCTAAAATATCCTAAGCATGTTCTTGGAACTAGAATTGTTGTTGATATTACCAGGTTGTACAAGTTTGACAACTTTGGGTCATCATCTTTTTCATCATTTTTTGTTGCTCATGGCGATGACTTGAGAAAACTTTGGCATGAGAGGTTTGGTCATCTAAACTATCACTCATTGCAGCAATATGTAATCAACAGATGGTGAATCGTCTTCCTCCTATTTCATGTAGAGATGGTGTTTGTGCTGGGTGTGTTCTCGGTAAACATCATTGAGACAATTTTGACAAATGTGCCTCTTGGCATGCCGTGAGGCCTTTGTATCTTGTTCACAGTGATTTGTGTGGTCCACTTTATTCTCCTTCTTTTTCTAGGTGCATGTATTTCTTAACTTTCATTGATTATTTTTCCAGACATACTTGGGTTTACTTCTTAAAACTTAAGATCAATGTTTTTGACAAGTTTTTGGCCTACAAGACCCTCATAGAAAAGAAATCTAGACATCAAATTCAAAAGTTAAGAACACATAATGGAGGCGAATATGTGAACAATAATTTTACAAGTTACTACACTACACAGGGAATCCAAATGCAACACATTGTTCCATATAAACCACAATAAAATGGTGTTTCTGAAAGAAGGAACCACACCTTAAAAGAAATGGCTAATCGTATGATCCAATCTAAGGGATTACGTTTAAAATATTGGGCGGAAGCAATCAACTGTGAAAATTACATAGTCAATCTAACTCCCACAAAGGCTCTTAAAAACATAACACTAGAAGAAGCTTGGACTAAAATTAAACCAGATGTAATGCACTTCCGTGTATTTGGCAGTATAGCACGGGCTCACATTCTTGATGAGAAAAGGAAAGCATTGTAGCCTAAAAGTGAGAAGTTTATATTTGTTGGTTATTATGAAGATGTCAAAGGTGATAGAATTCTTCAACCACATTGTAATGAAATTATTATTAGAAGAGATGTTAAATTTCATGAAAATCTCTTGGCCTGCAAGCCTAATTCGATGATTGTGCCTTCTTCGGATTGTGAACCATCTTTGATGTTTGTGCCTTCTTTTGTTCCTATTATGGTTTCTTCTTCAGATGATGAAAGTGAGGATTTGTTCCTATTTTGTTCCTTTGAACCTAAACCAACACTAGTTCCACCGCTTCCTAGATGGGTTCGTTCAACACGAGAAGCAGTTGGTGGTGTTTTCGGTAATCCTTCAGATCAATGTCGAACATGTTCACAGTTCTAGTGAGCCTCTTCTCTTTTGGCTCAATTTTCAAAGACTCATGATCCAGAGACATTTGCATAAGCTTCAGGTCATCCAGATTGGGGTACAACAATGAATGAAGAGTATCGTTCTTTAATGGAAAACAATACTTGGGATCTTGTACCTCTTCCAAAAGGAACAAAACTTGTCAAATGTAAATGGGTCTATAGAACTAAGTATGCATCAGATGGAAGTGTTGAAAGACACAACGGCCAGTTAGTTTCCAAAGGATTTTCCAAAGTTGAAGGAATTGACTATAATGAAACCTTTTCCCCTATAGCCAAAATGAATCCCATCCACCTTGTTCTTGCCCTTTCTTCCTCGCATAAATGGGAGGTCAATCAAATGGATTTTAAATCCACCTTCTTGCATGGAGAATTGCAAGAAGAAATCTACATGGAACAACCTCCTGGCTATGTCTAGAATGACTCTAGCCTTTTTTGTCTCCTTAAGAAATCTCTTTATGGTCTTGAGCAAGCTCCTCGAGCTTGGTATGCCAAAATGGACAACTTTCTTATTGACACCGGATTCTCTAGATGCCATTCTGATCCTAATGTCTATACCAAGAAAGTAGGAAGCCATCTCATAATCCCTGTCCTTTATGTTGATGACCTTATCCTTACTAGTAGTGACTCAAGGCTTTTAAATCATGTGAAAAACAACCTTAAGAAGAAATTTGAAATGACACACTTAGGTTTTTTGCACTATTTCCTTGGCCTCCAAGTTTTTCACACCAATGAAGGAATTTTTCTTTCCTAGTCTAAGTATTCTTGTGACCTTCTTCATTTCTTTCACATGGATGATTGTAAGCCATCCCCTTCACCCTTCCAGTCTGGAGTCAAGCTTACTGCGACCTGTACTTCTCTCAAAGTTGATGCCACCCTGTATCGTCAGTTAGTTGGTAGCCTCTTATAATTGACTCATACCCGTCCCGATATTTCCTTTTTTATTGGTCTTGTTTCTCGATATATGCAAACACCCCATGAAATCCATTGGAAAGCAACTAAGAGGATACTTCGTTGTGTCTATGGTACAGTTCAGTTCGAGATACATTATAGTTTAGGGGGGACTCCTTTATTGGTTGGTTTCACTGATTTAGATTGGGCCGATGAGCCTGATGATGAAAATTCTACTGCGGGTTATGTTTTTAGCCTTGGTGTAGGACCTTCCACTTGGGCCTGTAAGAAACAATAGGCTATTGCACTTTCTTCAGCAGAAGCAGAGTACCAAGCAACGGTAAATGCAAGTCAGGAAGCCTTGTGGCTTCGACAGATCCTTTCAAAGTTTGGATTTTAGTAGAAGCATTCGACCAACCTTTGGTGTGACAATCAGAGTGCCATCAAGCTCGCTAAAGACCCAGTTCAACATCAACGGAACAAGCACATCGAGCTACACATGCAATTCATAAAATATATCATTCATGATCAAATTATTGAAGTGCTCTTTTTCCCTACGGAAGATCAAGTTGCAGACATCTTCACAAAGTCTCTTACAAAAGTGAAGTTTTCCAAAATTCGATCTATGTTAGGAGTTCGGGAAGTTTTCATTAAGGGGGGATAAACTCTAATGCCTCCTTCCTTCTCCTATTGTGTCACTATTGTAAATCCTTCAATCTTATCCCAAGTTGTTGTTAAGGGGAGATGTTAAGATATTTAGACACTTAGGAGTTAGTTAGTATCCACTTGGTCTAATGTGTCATTAGGTCAAAGTGTGTTTCTTAGCGTGTTTCTTTAGTATGCATTAGTATTCATTTGTAGTTAGGAAATCTGACGGTCACAATATGTTCCCGACGTAGAGTGATCTGACGGTTCATATTCTCCTCGATATTAACGGCCATTGATCCATGGCTTAGCACCCGATTGGTCCATGATCTCTATTTAAAGAGCATTGAGGGTCATTTTCCATGATCGATTGTGAGAAAGTCTCTTGTAAAATCTCTCTCTAATCTTTTTCTTTTGCATTAATAAACTACTCCAAGTGGCCGTGTTTGCTGACACTGTGCATGTTTCCCCATAGGGGTTTTACCACGTGAAAACATCGATGTGTTGATCTTTGATATGATTATGTGAGTGGTTACTGAAGGTATTCTTCCTATGTTGGAATACCTATGTTGTTGAACAATTTTTTTATCAAGCATTGCGTCTAGCTCTATTTGGAGTATTACGTCTCTTTCTTCACTCCTTTCTTCTAAATATTTTAACTCTATTTGGCATTTGGCATCTCTTTCTTCCATAATTTTTTCTAATGATTCCATATAATCATAAAGGTTCTCTAGGGTTACTTTGGAGGGCCTCTCCTTGAAATGATGAATTTTTGGAATAGGTGGTGGAGTTCTCATATTGAAAAGAAGAGAAAAAAAAGTAACAATTCTTATTTTGGATTAACTTTAAAAATGAGAAATATTTTTTTTAATTGATAATACTAATATTAATTATTATCTCTGAAATCAACTTTTACTTATTAAACTTACAAAAAAAAAAAGTATATTTTAATTATATCAAAATCTCTTTAATTTTCACACGTTACTAAATTATAAAAATATAATTAGTTAAACTTGAATAAAAGTAAAAACCTACTCACCCGATTTTAGGTGTCTAGGGGCTCACTAGGTTGAATAATCCATAACTAATTTACGAACACAGGCCCAAGTGCTCAACAAGTAGAAGAAACCATAACTAAAAATTATTCAAAACCATATAGAGTATTCTTAGAAGTTACCCTCACTAAGAGCCTAAAACTATATAGAAGTATTATGGTTCACATCATCACGAGTAGCTGTAAAGATTGCAAATATTAGTCACGTAAAAAAACGTAAAAATCGCAGAGAAGTATTCTTCCCTTTCAAAACATTAGAAAAATAATGTTAAAAATAAAATATCTCTTTCAAAACCAAAAAAAATATTACATTATATCTAATTATAATATGACTATAATTAATTTTAATGTAAGACAATACTCTTCCATGAATATATTAGTTATAATATGGTTATATCTATATTATAATATACTATAATATAGGATTAAAAATATTTATAGAATAAATATTATATATTTTAAATAAGATTCACCAAACCCACAAAACTAGTGATTTAAAAACAAATATTATATATATGTTTTTATTATAATATTATATATTAAATATAATATAATATTTATTATATTATATTGTAATACAATACTCTTCCATGGATATATTAGTTATAATATGGTTATATTTAGTTATAATATAATACAATACTCTTCCAAGTATATATTAAACAATGATATTTGTTATATATTATATTATATTATTTTTTAATGAACTCTTAAAACCTTCTAAATTACAATGTAATCATATTTCCTAATGGAATGAGTAAATGAATCACACAAATAACTAAAAAATACACACGGAAAGGGCTAAACAAAAATACCAATGCACTACAATAATGAATTCCTCGAGCCAATTGAACTATGAACAAAGCAAATCCCACGGATATGCAAACAAGAACGTGTAATCTTCCCACCTTGGAAGATAATGGAATTGGGAAATTAATGGCATAGATAACCAGAAATTAACACACTAAAGTGATTAACAAAAAGACCACTGCATTACCTGAGATTGAATTCCCCGAGCGCATTGAACTACGGATCAAGAAAACCCAAGTGATATGCCAACAAGAGCACATAATCCCCCCACCTTAGAATTGGGAAATTAATGGCAATAGATAACCATAAAACAAGACATGAAAAGGGCTTAACAAAAAGACTAATCCATGACTGAAGATGAATTCTATATTTTTATTAATATTATATATTTTTTATATAAATATTATATATTTTTATATAAATATTATATATTTTTATTAAATTTAGGAAACTTAAAAAAATAATTAATTAATGTTAGTAATGAAAAGTGTCAATGCATTAATACCATTTCAACATACTATTTCTTATTTATTAAAGTTATTGGAAAATCAATTAGCATATTAATTTAACTCTCAATCATGTTTAGGGTAGATAAATTATATTATTAAAAAATTCCTCGTATCTTCAAATTATATAATAATAAATTTCCTAAGACATGTACCTCTTTTGAATTTTAAAGCATTTTGATTGGTTAATATAATATGACATGAAATTGGTATTAGGGTTTGGGGCCACATTTTTCAACCAAATTTCCTCTAATTAAAGACAAGTTATGACGTTTACTGCAATATCTCGAGTTAAATATTTGGAAGGTCTACAATTTCAACCTCTTTGTTCATACGATAAATATGAGAAGCTAGCAGATGTTCCTATAAGAAAACAAAAAGAAGAAAGATTGAGATTGATCACTATGTAAATATTTGTAATTTACTAAATTCTTATTATTGTCACATTTTTCATCATTCTACATTGTTACTTTTTATATTCAACATATTCCTCTTGTAACTCTTTAACCGTACTTCTGATTCATACTCTCTATGTTCTCAACAAACTAACTAAGTAAAATTCAAATGATCATATTAATCTTCGACATGTAGATATACATATTGTTGTGATCTATAAATTTTGTGTGACCTCCCATGACTGGAACCAACATAGATCCATCTTAAACCTAGATCTATTAAGCGTCGAGATGGATCAAATCTCTCGAGGTGAAAACCTTTAACCTTTCCTCAAGTTTTGCACTCTAAAAAATGTTTTCACCTCGATAGATTTGATCCCTCTTGGTGCTTGATATATTCAAGGTTAAGATGTATCTATGCGGGTATACTATGAAGACGATTGTCCTTATTTTCTAATTATGTGGAAATAATTTATTTATTTAGTTACGATCTTCACGATAGATGTTTTCACAATGAAATAAAATGAATGTGTGTTGTCGATATAAAAAAAGTTTATGATATAAATGTACTTTTACATGAAATCAATAATAAAAAGATGTATCATTGAGTTATATTCAATATAACTATTTAAGGAGAAAATTGTGTTTGTGTTTATTAATTTAAGTAGGAACGAAAGTAAAAATAACTTATATGTTACAATGTTTGGTTTGAGATATAGAGATTTTTTCTCAAGATGAATAATCTTATTTACACTAGATAAATGTTACAAATTTTGTGTTGAGATAGAAAGGTTTTTCTCAAAATCAATAATCTTATTCACATTGAATAGGAAGAATTCTATTGGGTCCCCACCTACATAAAACACATGGTCATGCCCACCCTCTCATATTAATATATGGGGCCTTTCCTTTATTAAGAAAAAATATCTAGATTTTATCCATACCTAATCCAATGATTAAAATATTATAAATCTTTTATCCATACCTAATCCAATGATTAAAATATTATAAATCTTGAACAAGAGCTTTCAATATCTAAAGCCATTACCCTTTCATATAGTTATTATTTCTAAATGATGATTTTTGTAATTTGAAAGTTGATACATTTTTTTTTTATTTTTCCTTTTTCCAATATTAATATATAACATAGAGAAAATGGGTATGTGACATTCTCCCCTCCCTGAAATATTTATGTGCTCAGTAACCTCGACTTCATATACATCCAAATTTCAATGTGAGATCAAACATTTTTTGAAATCAAATACTTCTTAAAAAAATAAAATGTTAAAACTCTTGTCTTTTCTCAAAATTTCAAGACACCATTTTTTTTAAATGATCATGAACATTGATGAACAACCAATGCCAATAAATTAATATATTTATGTGATTGGTAATCTCGATCTCATATACATTCAAATTTCAATGTGAGATCAAACAATTTTTGAAATCAAATACTTCTAAAAAAAAAAAAAAATGTTAAAACTCTTGTCTTTTCTCAAAATTTCAAAACACCATTTTTTTTTAATGGTCATGAACATTGATAGAACAACCAATGCCAATAAATTAATATATGATCTAATAAATCCAACAAAAACATTATGTTAATAAGTTATTTTGTATTCCAAAAATAAACATTGAGTTGCATTAATCACGAGATGCCTCCAATATTAATGAATTAAATATCTCCAGTTTTCAAATTACACACAATACTTCAATAAAAATTTCCATAAATGTGTACTTATATGTTTAAAAAAAAATGATAAGTATACATTTCACAAAGTTTCATATCAAAACTCACCATAATATAAAACTTAAAAAATGATAAGTGTACATTTCACAAAGTTTCATATCAAAACTTAACACAATATAAAACTTACTTCACACATTATACACATTATATATATTTAGTTCATATCACACAATATGTATTAAGAGAATAACCAATGTCTTATGGCTTTTATAAACCATATTACTTAAAGAATTTATTTTTGTTTTTAATAAAATAAACCTACCACCCCTTACCATAATATGATATTACCTCTATCACATTATTATTTAATACAATACGATTGTAATATGATAAAATAAACTTATCATAACTTACCATACTATGATATGTTTTCTATCACTTTACAATTTAACATAATATGATTGTAATATAATATTTTGTCATTATCACTTTACCATTTAATATAATATGATTGTAATACAATATTTTGTTATTGATTTAGATTCATATCTTTTGAGGATTGGAACATAACCACAACAAATTTATTACACATATGCAATCAAATTTTAGAATTAATATAATCATGTTATTAGTGTTTTGATTTAAATATGTTTATGATCACAAAATTGTCTTAATATTTTTGTAGATTCATCTTAACTTTGGATTGATCATTCATTTAGAGCGATGAAATCTCTTGAGGTGATAACCTTTTTTAAAGTGGAAAACTTGAGGAAAGGTTTTCACATTGAGGGATTTGATCCCTCTTGATGCATGAAAGATATGGAATTAAGATGGATATAAGTTCATTATAGTCATGGGAGACTATGTCAAAACTTTAGATAATCATCAATACATACATGCATAGTTTTTAGATAAATTTAATGCTTTGAAATTTACTAAGTATCATTTTAAATTTAGAGAGTACTATTAAGTAGGACACTTCAAAAGTTACATAAGGATTAAGGTGAAAAATAATAAAGTAACAATGTTCAATGATGAAGAAGATGAATAGTAAGAAAGTAATAGTATCCCTTTGATAAATAATAGATCCATTTTAACTATAGATCTATCATATGATGAGAGGGATCAAATCCCTAGAGTTACAAAACTTTCCTCACGTTTTTTCAATATAAGAAAAGTTTTTTGGCTCAAGGGACTCAATCCATATCTATGTATGATAGATATGGAGTTAAAATATTATTGCGTGAACCATGAAATTTAACCCATGATCACAAAGTTTTCAATAATCTCTCAACAACTAACATTCATGCTTATTAGTCCCTGAGGTGTAGGATAGTCGGTGACATAGTGTGTTTTTAAGGCGCTTTATGATGTTAAAGTCATTGGTTCGAAACCTGCAGGGACAAAAAATGCATCCATGTTAAGGATTGGTGTGGATCAGGTTGGGTGTGATCCACAGGTGATTTTGATGGCTTAGATGCCTGTGAGTCGCGGGTTCTTAGCCATAGGTTAGTCCCACATGTCACGGAAAACTAAAAAACAAAAAAAAAACATTCATGCTACTTATCTGGCCTTATATCAACATTAACATGTGCTCAAATTGCCTTTTCCTAGAACACTGAATTACCCTCTGTCATAGATAGCTATGTGTGGAAACACCACTATGTGGATATACCTCTATGTAGAAGCATCAATGAATACTACCGACGAGAGTTGTCGTAGACAAGTCTGCGTGCTAAACTCAACAAATAACTTTGATCTTTCGTAGACAACTTTGATCTATCACAAAAAAATATATGCATGTTACTCAACAAATAATACTAACGGTTCATAGACAACTCTGCACGAAGTTCAAAAAAATATATTGATGTGTCGAAGATCATTAAAGGATGATTCCACTACACCAAATCATGGCTGTCTATTCCTGCAAAAAAACATACTTAGGAAATTTTTTAAACAAAGTTTTAGAACCTGGTTGTAATTAATTGCACACGTTCTTTCCTACTAATGCATACATTAAAATATCCAAGTGATGATATATTGAATGAAGTCAAAAGCATATACCAACAAATTAACACACACAAAAATGAAGATCTTAATTAAAACATATCATAATTACATTGGTTCTTTTGGTCACTCATACCTTAAACATACAACACACAAATTACTTTACACAGTTCTATGTCGCAACCTATCTATCCAAACTTTGTTTACTCTCCGTTTAAGCTCTATTCTCCCCCTTTATCTAACCTTTGTATGACCTCTCTCACACATACTTCCGTTACATAAAAACAAGAGCTAGATCTCTCAGGAACTCTAACAAATTCCTAAAAAACCTCTAAGGATTTCTATCAATCCCCTGACTTAGTATTTCTATTCTATTACATAGGAAAGCACTCACACCTTTCAAACCATAAAATCTTCGATAACTTCTAAATATACGATTCTAACTATCACAATTAAACAAAAGTTAGGGAACCAACTACCTTGATAAAGGTTTATTGACCGATGTGGTCAATTCTTGATTTTACTACCAGATGCTCCTGCATAAGAATCCCAAGGAAGAAAAAAGCTATTCATCTAGTCTTCAAGGTCTACACCATACTTTGAAATTTCCGTTGTTGTCATCCAAGTAGTAACATCTGTTGGTTGACCTTTTCATTTGAAAAAGTACTGGAAATACTCTTTGCCTTTGGTTTTCTTCAGTACCTTCATATCCAATACTATCTCAATCTCCTTTTTCACTACTATGGGTAGTTGTTTTTTCCACCCTATGGTCTGATCTCCATCATTTATAGGTTCATCTACTGAAACATTCTCTATATCCTTAAATGAATAAAAATATGCAACATTAAATATTGGATAAATTCCAACACCACTTGGAAGTTCTATTTCATATGCGTTAGGAGAATTTTTTCTTAAAATTTTACATGGCCCAATATTTTTAATTTTCAGTTTGTTATAGGTCCCTAGAGGAAACCTCTTCTTCCTCAGATATGGCATGACCAGTTCACCAAATTAACAATTCATTATCATCCTTCTCATGTCTACCCTCTGTTTATATTGATGGTTACTTTCTTGCATCTTCATCTTGGAATTTTCCTATAAATCTTGCGTACTTACTGTAAAATCATCACCATCAACACTCATCAATTCTTGTTTTCTTAAATTTCTAAATTCATACACTCCCCTTGGATGCATTCCATACAAAATTTGAAATGGACTCATGCCCATGATTCTATTTGGTGAGTCATTATATGAAAACTCAACTTGAGCAAGCATCTGATCCCATTGCTTGGGATTCTCATTTACAAATCTCCTCAAAATATTTTCCAGGCTTCTGTTTACCACTTTTATTTTTGCATTAGTTTGTGGATGATAGGAAGAGCTAAAACTGATATTAGTACCAAGCTTCTTCCATAAGGTTCTCCAAAAGTGTCCCACAAATACCATGTCTCTATCTAAAAGTATACTTTTGGGTAAACCATGCAATATTACCACATCTCTAAAGAATATATTTGCAATATTTGTAGCATCACTGGTTTTTTTACAAAAAACAAAATGTGCCATCTTAGAGAATCTATCAACCGCAACATAAATTGAATCATTAAATATTCGTGTTATTGGAAATTCCCATCACAAAGTCCATACTCAATGCATCCCATGGCTTGCCTGGAATGGGTAGTGGTTGATACAACCCTATATTTTGAATTTTCCCTTTAGCATGCTAACAAATTCTACACTTTTCACAAGTTGATTCACTTGATTCTCATTTACAAATCTCCTCAAAGTTTTATCTTGACCAAAATGTCCCGACAATCCTCCATTGTGCTTCTCTTTGATTAGGTTCTCCCTCATTGAACACTTGGGTATGCACAAATTACTATTCTTGAATAACAATCCTTCATGTAGCATGTAGTCTAACCACTAACTTCTATTGTTGGAAAATGGATTTTCACAAGCTGCATAGGAATCTTTGAAATTTGCATAATCTTGATACATTTCTTTTAAACAAGGAAACTTTTAGGGGATAAATTTCGCCCATGGGCTATTTTTCCATGCTTTTTCCGAAAACAATATTCACCATTCTAAAAATGATTCGCCCAAATTCTATAGGATAAAATTATTTTACCTTAAAAATCGCCAAAATTTTATACAAACTATATAAAATCCTTAGAAATTTAAATATTTTTACAAAAATACTGCCAAACATTTATAATTGGAATATTAAGGACTAGTAATATTCACCAAGGTTTCTACATTTTAAAATAAATTTCCTTCCTTAAAATTATCCCTGCAAGTTTTAAGCCATCGAATCCTAAAGTGTTGTCTTGAAATTCCTGCAAAATTAAATTAATTATACTAAATGCATAAGCAACTTTATTTTCCTTACCACTTGTGTGTTTAATCACAAAGGAAAAATTATACAAAACATCAACCCACTTAGCATGCCTTTGATTTAAGTTTGGTTGACTACTTATAAATTGTAATGCATGATTGTTAGTGTACACAACAAATTCCTTGGGAATGAGGTAATGTCTCCATTTTTCCTGTGCCTTCACAATCGCATAAAACTTCTTATCATCAGATGAATATTTCTATTTAGGCTCATTCAACTTCTCACTAAAATATGTAATTGATATTTGTTCCAGGCTCATGAAAACTCCTATTGTAGTCCCAATGGCATTAGTCTCAACTTGGAAAAATTACCAATGTCTGGTAAAGCTAACACAGGTTGTTCAGTGATATTTTTCTTCAAAATTTGAAGATTTCAGTTAGTTTCCATTGTCCACTTGAATTGATTTCTATTCTCTTTGATAGTATCAATAACTGGATTACATAACTAACTAAGATTTCTAATAAATTTCCTAAATAAGCTTACTAAACCATGTCAACTTCTTACCTCATACACATTTCTGGGAGTAGGGAAACTTACTATTGACTGAACCTTCTCTGGGTCCATCTTCAAACCATCCTTAGATATCACAAATCCCAAATGTATCAAATCATTCTTCTTAAAACTACATTTCTTCAAATTTATCAACAACTTTTCTTTTTGCAGATTATTTAAAACCATTATGAGATGTCTTAGATGCTCATCTATTGTTTTGTTATATATCAAGATATCATCTAAACATACTATCACAAACCTTCTAATAAATTATTTCAAAACCTCATCCATCAACCTCATAAATGTACTTGGAGCATTTGTGAGCCCAAAAGGAATCACCAATAATTCATATAGTCCACTATTAGTTTTGAAAGAAATTTTCCATTCATCCCCTTCTCTTACCCTAATTTGATGATATTCACTCTTCAGATCCATCTTTGAGAAGTACTTATCACCACTTAAATAGTCTAACAAGTCATTAATGTGAGGAAATGGAAATATGTACCTTATATTAATCTTTTTGATTGCTCTTGAATCAATACACATGCGCCATCCTCCATCCTTCTTTGGACTGAGTATTGTTGGTACAACACATTGGATCATATTTTATTTCACCAATCCTTTATCCAGAAGCTCTTGCACTTGTTTCTTAATTTCTTCATTCTCTTGTGGGGTCAATATGTAGGTTTGTTTATTAGGAAAACTTGATCCAAGTATCATGTCAACATGATGGATAATACTCCTCAGAGGAGGTAAATCATTTGGTAAGTCATCCACTATAATATCAACAAATTCATCAATCATAACTTTAACTTTAACTTCCATAGGTAAATCATCCATATTTGTACTAGTGAGTATTACTTTTGGATTACCAATTAAGTCAAAATGTACCTCTTCTTCCTTAACTTCTTGCAACAGTTCCTTTCCACTTATCAAAAATACACTTGGGCAAACTTCCTCTTTGTCTCCTTCATCTTGCAAAGGAAACAAGACATTCTTATTCTTGTCCTTTTCAAGAGAATATGTGTTCTTCCTACCATCATGAATGCATTTTTTTTCATATTTACATGGCCTTCCCAACAAAACATGGAAGAAATCCATAGGCATTATGTCACATAATATCTCATCCATGTAGCCACCAATTTGAATTTCCACCTTACACTGCTCATTCACCAAAATCCATTGTCCTTTTTGCAATCAATACACTTTGTAGGGAGTGGGATGTGTTGTTGTATTAAATCCCATATTCTCTACCATCTTAGTGGAAACCAAATTGTCTGTGCTACCACTGTTTATGACAACCTTACAACAATTTCCTCTTGAATTGCATACAGTTCTAAATAAACTCTTCCTCTAGGATAGTTTGTTAGTATCCTTCTCTAACTTGAGAATAACTCTATTTGTCAACAATGATTCTCCTACCTCAGTAACTTCTTATTTTGTGACTACATTCACACTCTCTTTTGTAGCTTCTGCTATATTTTCATTTTTTTGACCTACTGATTTATTTCATAGACAATCCCATGACATATGCCCAATATGTCCACATGTGTCACATTTGATTTATCTTCCTCCTCTACTTATGCCTCTCGAGAAAAATATCCTGCCTCTTGATTCTCCTCCTCTTGATGGATGACTACTTGAGCTTGGGATTCCTCCTTCATCTCTCGGAGTCTGCAATCTTCCTCTTCCACTAGATTGTCCCTTGCTTCTTGTTGAACCTCTTCCCCTATCTTTCTGGCTAGTTGATCCTCTACCTTCAAAGCTGCTTGGTAGGGAATCTTCAACATATTGTATATCATACCTCAATCCATTAATGTATTTGGAAACTTTTTCAACATTGTCTTCAATATGAATAATTCTAATTGTCAACCTATAAATTTCTTTTGTATATTATTTCACAGTCATAACTTTTTGTATGAGATTCTACAACTATTTGAATACATTCAACTGGTAATACTTAGGCATGAAATTTAATTTAATTTTAGCAATCATTCTATCCTAATTCTTGAACTTTCTTTTCCCTTTTCGTCTCCTGACAGCTTGTAGTTCAACCCACCATAGTGTTGCATGACCTTTCAACCTTGTCACTACATAATTTACCTTCTTCTCTTCATCTACATTTTCATAATCAAAATATTTATCCAGAGTGTTAGCGATAATTCTTGTCATGGGCTAGAGAGCATTCGGGCCTACAAGTTGCACGAAATGCTCAAGCGCAGCACGGGAGAATCCCTGTTTTTCCAAGTAGCAAGTCAAGCGAGCGGCTAAAGTGTCGTCAGCAGCATCCAAGGTCTTTTTTTGTGAAACAGATCAGCGGTCGGTGGGTAATTGCACTCAGCCGAGTCACGCCAAGTATAGCACAGAAGTTTTCAAAGAGGTGAACAGTCAGAAGTCTCTGTGGAGAACTCACGAAGTAACGAGTGTCGTTGATCACGATCAGTTGATGCGTGGGTTCATTTCTTGAACTCGAGGTTCATGAATTTGGAGGGTGGACCATATCCTTTGGTTGCGTGAGATCACAAGTCGTGAGAATTGTGGAAAGAAAAAGATCCATTGCCTCTCGGGATTTCACAGAGGGAGAGTGCCAAGATTCGACACTCCATCTCGCGAGGTCGCGAGTTGCGAGAGGCGCTAGCACTTAAGCCTTAGCCAACGGTTATGTGTGGAAGGCACCAACAGTAAAAAGAGCTATACAATATTGTCGAGAAGATCTCAGCCGTCCATATGAAGCGGACACCTGGCGCACGATTGGGCTCCTTGCCTCCTTGCCCCTCATGACTTTGAAGAGCGAGGACCAGCCCCCTCCTAGCCGCGAGACGCGAAGTGTCGAAGGAATCCGGGACTTGGGCCCACAGTCTTGCCGAGAAGATCTCAGTTGTCCATCTGAAGTGGAAACCTAGCGCACGATTGGGCTCCTCGCCTCATCGCCCCTCGTGACTTCAACATGCAAAAAGAAGATCTGTTATTTTCCGAGGTGCGAGGTGCCAGGAGAATCTTGGGCTCGGGCCCACGACATCGCCAGGAGAAGTAAGAACCATCAGATCTAGAAGGACACATGGTGCCATATTAAGCCTTCTCAGCATACCGCTCATTGCGATTTCAATCAGCAAAGGTTAGCCCTTTCATATTCGCGAGCGCCGAAAGCATATGATCACAGCCCATGGTTACTTGGGGGTGATAGAAAGAGCTGCGCAAAGGGCTGAAGCACTGGGTTTGGCTGCAAAGGGGATCATTGTGTTCTCTAGGTGCCAGTTCAACTTGATCTCAATACTATTTCTCTCTCGGAGTAAATGATGGTAGGGGGGGGTAGTTGAAACCTCTCCTCAGTCATTAAGCGCAAAGTATGGAGGGCCTGGCGAATGGTCTGCTTGAGAGGGTCCTGTGTACCCATTTTTCCAGAGAGGCCATGCCGAGTTCTCAACCAACCAGAGGAGGCCTGCACACGCTAGCTCAACATTTACTGGCCCAACTACTCTTCCCCTGCAGAGGCCATACGAAGTTAAGGAGATGTCTGATGAAGTACTTCCACCCAAAGATTGATTGAAGAGACGCTACGCCTTGGAGGGCGAGTGCGCCTCTGTTGGGCAAATCTGCCCAAGTATATGTACTCCGTTTTGGTATTTTGAAAGGTATGGATGGTTGAGTAGAGCTCTCGGTTGTAAAGTTTTAAGGAAGCACTGTTACTCTGGTTATGCATGGACTTTTGAGACTTCTTGCCTTATGAATGCCAGTTTCTTTTACGTCTTTGTTATACTGTGTTAGAACATCTTGGAATTGGAGGATCTAGTCGAGTCATAGCTGTTATAGGATGATGTATGTTGGATCACTGTAATATTTACGATGTTTCTAATCAGTTCTTGTGTTTTTCCCAGCACTGAGTGACTTGGAATTGGAGGATCCAGTCAAGTCCCCTTTCAGTTTCGTGAGACCCTGAATCAAGAGGATCTCATTTTCAGAGTCTTTCTTCTGTAAACCACTGAAAGCATGTCGTCCAAAGTGGTTTTTCCACCCTCCCTATAAAGTCTTCCACCTTCTCACCTTGTAATCAACTCACTGGATGAAGTTAGGATTCCAGTCCTCCTTTGTTCTTTGCGTACCAGATACAGTCCCTGATTTAGAGCGATGTCTCCTTGAGTCTTTATCTCCATCTGATCATCCCTTTATAAACAAATCGTGACATAAAAACTGATGGGCGTCGGGCTCTGCTCTTGCAAGCAATCCAGGAGTGACTTTCAATGCTAACATTTCTGGCACCGTTGCCATGGACGAAGTTGAATATTTTCCCTGGGCAGAACGACAACGATCAACTGATTCTGAAGGTGCATCAGAAATCAGAATTATTCAGATTGCTACTATGCACCTGGCGACTCCATTGTTTCCACTTTACTGTTTCAGTTCTGGCCACAGTTGGCACACTTGAAAGATGGCCCAGAGGAGATTTCTCGAGGAGGTTTCAACGACGTATTTCTTGGCCTGAGAAATTTCCTGGGGTAACCATAATGTTGAGATTTGGCCTTTGATGGTGAACAAGGACCAAACACATTTGAAGCTGCACATTTTTCACCTGGTGACTCCATGATTCAAGGATTGATTAGTGACTCCACGGGTTCGATATGGAGAAAATCCTTGCTCCCAGGTTTGCTCCTTTTAATTTTTCTGCTATTCCTGGTTTTCCTAATGTTGTCCCCTCTCTAGATGAATGGGGTGATTATTTTCCCATATTTGGAAAGTGTGAAGAGGAAAACCCTGCTCAGCACCTCAGTGATTTTCATGAACTGATGCGTCAGTGGGAGATACATCATGAGGATGTGTTACTGAAGATGTTCATGTTCTCATTAGCAGGGGATGCACGTAAATGGTACCATTCTTTACCCCCTGCTAGCATCTCTTCACTCCATGGATTCCATGCAGCTTTCACCACCTATTGTCAGAGGCTGTATCCCCTGAGTTAATTTTTCATAATTGTTGTGAGGGATACCACAAATCTATACAAGAGAAAGTTGTTTCTGACGAAATTTGTGGGGAGGATCTTGATGACCTAGATCATAACTCAGTCCCTTCTCCTCCCCATTCATCTGCATCCGAGGTAGGTTATGAAAGTGATGAAGTTCCCAGGGAGGAGGATGGCACCCTGAGTAAGTTTATAGAGTAGGTGAAATATCTCTCTGCCCAATTAGAAGGGTTGAAATATGAAGACTGTGCAGAGGATTTTACATTCCTTGAGGTAGACGCTCCGAGCAACTCTTTTGAAGAGATTGTTGAAGATTTATTAGATGAGTTGGAATCTACCCCCAATGAGCTTGTTGTCTCATATCAAAGCAATGAAGAGGTAGTTGTGGAAGAGGATTTCTCTCTTTTCCTTCATGAGATTTCCCATGATGTGTTTACATTTGGGGTGGAAACAGAGGAGTGGGGGATAGTTCCATTTCTGCAAGTTGGAGAAGCTTTGTTCCCCCCTGACTTTGATGATTATCTCGAAGAGGAGCAGCAGAGACCGACATCACCTTTTTCTTGTCAAAGTAGCCAAACCATCAGAGTCTGAGCTCGATATGTTGGATTCCCAAGAGCAGGTCGCAGAGCGTTATCCTCTGCTCGCTAAAGAAAATTGTCACGAGGAAATCAGTTACCTCAGTATTTCAGGAGACGCTAAGAAGTACGAGGAAGAAAAAAACCACCCCATGGTCCCTATTTATGATGAATACGAATCGGACCTGGGGGAGACCGAACCAGAGGAGCAGGATATTTCCTGTCCAGAGCCAATCAGCAGGCAGCCACCACCCGAGAGAAACGAGCCTACGTCAGTTGTCCACCACCAACCTATGCTTATAAGAGATATTCAGCCATGGGTGAATAGCTCTGTAGCAGAGGAGGGTGTCTGTCCCCCATTTTCTGGAATTTGCCACTCATTCCATGACCCTGTCTGCAAGTACATGGAGTGGCATTTCCCCTATGCCTTGGAGCCGCCCTATTTCATCTCAACTCCATCCTGTAAGGAGGAGTTGAAGAGTGTAACCGTTCTGCTATCACAGCTACACCAACTGCTGATGATCATTGACAAAAGGAAGGAGCTTCTATCCAGGAAGCTGCTTGAATGGATATGGTGGAAGTTTTCTTTCACCTAGCCCATGTAAAATATTTTATTAGAATTAGGACTGTATATAAATAAGCTCCTTTGAGCACGTAACTTTATTTTGTTCCTTTTATTTTTCGGCCTGTATTTTCAGCAGCAGGATGTTTTGAGCATGACTCCATAGCCCAACAGCAAGGCACTGAAGCTGCGGAAGGAGTTCTTAGAGCATTGCAGGGACGAATCTATCTCCCATGGAGCCTAATGTTAGCGATCATTCTTGTCATGGGCTAGAGAGCATTCGGGCCTGCAAGTTGCACGAAATGCTCAAGTGCAGCATGGGAGAATCCCTGTTTTTCCAAGTAGCAGGTCAAGCGAGCGGGCAAAGTGTCGTCGACAGCATCCAAGGTCTTTTTTTGTGAAACAGATCAGTGGTCGACAGGTAATTGCACTCAGCTGAGTCACGCCAAGTATAGCACATAATTTTTCAAAGAGGTGAACGGTCAGAAGTCTCCATGGAGAACTCGCGAAGTAACGAGGGTCGTTGATCATGATCAGTTGATGCGTGGGTTCATTTCTTGAACTTGGGGTTCGTGAATTTGGAGGGTGGACCATATCCTTTGGTTGTGAGAGATTGCGAGTCGCGAGAATTGTGGAAAGAAAAAGAGCCATCGCCTCTCGGGATTTCGTGGAGGGAGAGTGCCAAGGTTCGACACTCCAAGTCGCGAGGTCGTGAGTTCCGAGAGGCGCTAGCACTTAAGCCTTAGCTTATGGTTACGTGTGGAAAGCACCAACAGTAAAAAGAGCTATACAATATTGCCGAGAAGATCTCAGCCGTCCATATGAAGTGGACACCTGGCACGCGATTGGGCTCCTCGCCTTCTCACCCCTCATGACTTTGAAGAGCGAGGACCAGCCCCCTCCTAGCCACGAGACGCGAAGTGCCGAAGGCATCCGGGAATCGGGCCCATAGTCTTGTCGAGAAGATCTCAGTCGTCCATCTGAAGCAGACACCTGGTGCGCGATTGGGCTCCTCGCCTCCTCGCCCCTCGTGACTTCAACACGCAAAAAGCAGCTCCGTTATTTTCCGAGGTGCAAGGTGCCGGGAGAATCTCGGGCCCAGGCCCATGGCATCGCCAGGAGAAGTAAGAATCGTCATATCTAGAAGGACACGTGGTGCTAGATTAAGCCTTTTTGGCATATCTCTCATCGTGATTTCAATCAGCAAAGGTTAGCCCTTTCATATTTGCGAGCGCCGAAAGCATATGTTCGCAGCCCATGGTCACTTGGGGGTGATAGAAAGAGCTGCGCAAAGGGCCGAAGCGTCGGGTTTGGCTACAGAGGGGATCATTGTGTTCTCCAGGTGCCAGTTCAACTTGATCTCAATATTGTTTCTCGCTCGGAGTAAATGAAGGTAAGGGGGGATAGTTGAAACCTCTCCTCAGTCATTAAGCGTGAAGTATGGAGGGCCTGGCGAATGGTCTGCTTGAGAGGGTCCTGTGTATCCATTTTTCCAGAGAGGCCATGCCGATTTCTTGACCAGCCAGAGGAGGCCTGCACATGCTAGCTCAGCATTTATTGGCCCAGCTACTCTTCCTCTGCAGAGGCCATACGAAGTTAAGGATACATCTGACGAAGGACTTCCACTCGAAGATTGATTGAAGAGACACTACACCTTGGAGGGCGAGCGCGCCTCTATTGGGAAAATCCGCCCAAGTATATGTACTCAGTTTTGGTATTTTGAAAGGTATCGATGGTTGAGAAGAGCTCCTGGTTGTAAAGTTTTAAGGAAGCACTGTTACTCTGGTTATGCATGGACTTTTGAGACTTCTTGCCTTATGAATGCCAGTTTCTTTTACATCTTTGTTATACTGTGTTAGAATATCTCAGAATTGGAGGATCCAGTCGAGTCGTAGCTGTTATAGGATGATGTATGTTGGATCACTGTAATAGTTACGATGCTTCTAATTAGTTCTTGTGTTTTTCCCAGCGCTGAGTGACTTGGAATTGGAGGATCCAGTCAAGTCCCCTTTCAGTTTCGTGAGACCCTGAACTAAGAGGATCTTGTTTTCAGAGTCTTTCTTCTGCAAACCGCTGAAAGCCTGCTGCCTAAAGCGGTTTTTACACCCTCCCTATCAAGTCTTTCACCTACTCACCTTTTAATCAACTCGTTGGCTGAAGTTAGGATTCCAGACCTCCTTTGTTCTTTGCATACCAGATACAGTCCTTGAGTTAGAGCGATGTCTCCTCGATTCTTTATCTCCATATGATCATCCCTTTATAAACAAACCGTGACATAAAAACTGATGGGCGTCGGGCTCTTATCCTGCAAGCAATCCAAGAGTGACTTCCGACGCTAACACAGAGAATTAATCTAGTCAATCAATTCTTCAACATTTAAATTACCTTCAGATATTGGTACATCTACCTTTGTTCTAGTACCAACCTTTGTGACCACCGTGATCAACATTTCTTTTGTTGTTTCTTCTTCTTCTTCTTCTTCTTCTTCCTTAGAGGTTGTTGCTTATTCACGTTCGTTGATATCTCCTATGTCGGGATCTTTCTTCATGGAAGTCTCCATGTCTTCCATCCTTGATTCAAATTATCTCACCTCTTTTTGCAATTATACAACTACAACTACTATGCCTTGACCTCTTCTCATGGGTTCCATCTTATTTTTCTTCACGAGAACACTTATTGTGTATGATCTGGTACCAAAAATTGATGGTGTGAACCACCAAATTCAACCCATGATCATAGAGTTTTCAATACTCTGTCAACAAATAATATTCGAGCTGCTTATTTGACCTTAGATCAACATGAAAAAGTGCTCAAATTGTCTTTTCCTACATCGTTGAATTGTGCTCTATCATACATAAATTTTCTTGGAAACACCACTACACAGATATACCTTTGCGCGGAAGCATCAATGAATAATAACAAAAATATGTTTCACAAAAAACTCTATGTGCGGAACTCAACAAATAATACCAATGTGTCATAGACAACTATGATCTGTTGCAGACAACTTTGCCTGCAATACTCAACAAATAATACCAACGATTCAGAAAAATCTTTCCATATAGTTTGTAAAACAATACCGATGTGTCACGGATCATTAAAAGGTGATTCCACTATGCTAAATCATGACTATGTGTTTCTGAGAAGACGAATACTCAGAAAATATTTTTAAATAGAGTTTTAAAACTTGGCTGGAATTAATTGCACATGACATTTCCTGCAAATTCATACATTAAAATATCCAAGAGACAAGATACTGAATGAATTCAAATGCATATACCAACAAATTAACACACAAAACTGGAGATCTCAATTAAAACATATCATAATTACACTGGCTCTTTTGGTCGCTCAAACCTTAAACATTAAAAATCTCTTTCCACCGTTCTATGCCACACTCTATCTATCCAACCTTCATCTACTCTCCTTCTAAACTCTATTCTCCCTCTTTGTCTAACCTGTCTCTGACCTCTCTCACACATACTTCCACTACATAAAAACAAGAGCTAGATCTCTCAATAACTCTCACAAATTCCTAAAAAAACCTCTAAGGATTTCTATCAATCCCCTAACTTAGTATTTTGTTTCTATTACATAGGAAAACACTCAAACCTTTCAAACCATAAAATATTCGAGACCTTCTAAATATATCATTCTAACTATTACAATTAAATGAAAAATTATGGAACCAACTCCCTTGATAAAGGTTTATTGACCCATGTGGTCAATTCTCGATTTTATTGCAAGATGCTCCTCTCTCTCTCTCTCTCTCTCTCTCTCTCTCTCTCTCTCTCTCTCTCTCTCTCTCTATATATATATATATATATATATATATATACACCTAATTCTTATGCATTTTATCATTTTTGAAATCATTGCAATTCTATGATTGCTCTATATCATTTTTTATTATACCATCTTTGAAATCAATATACTTTATTGTTTTGTGTTATATTATTGTTGAAATCAATGTAGGTACTCAATGATTGAAATTGCATTCTTTCTTTGTTTCCATGACTGGAACATTATATCAATAGTGTAAACATCCACCTCCTAAATTTTGAAACTTTCTTCTTTTGGATAACTTATTAAGTCTCTAGGTCCTCTTCCAAACAATGAGACCGCTCTATTAATGCTCAAATGTTTGATACAATGATGAATTACAATGAAAAAATTGAAGACACCCTTCAATTTTGCTACTCAATCCCATAAACATAGGTTACCACTGAATTCCTCATGAAATTTTGAGAAAAATGTGTATAAACTTGACTATGTTCTGAACAAGTGCTTAAAGACCCCATTTTGCACACATAATGAGACTATGGTTCTCATACATAGTAAATGGAACCAAGACTTTCATACACATAAATTTAGCACAAAACTGATATCACCATCGTATTCCTCTCGACAAACCGAGAAAAATGAGTATAAACAACCTACACTTCTCTCAAAGAGTCTCAAAGCTCAAAATCTCATGAGCACAAACTATTGACATGAAAAACGATGAAAAGGTACAACTTATGGTAAAAACCCTACCTCAGGATTCATGCCAGATATTTTCATTCCATTCCATGTTGTCATATAGTGGTCCATATCTAGGTTTATATAGCGTAAGTCAACCATCCAAACCCCTATATTCTCGAGCTTCATTAATCTAAATTTAAATAAATTTATTTTGGTTTTTTATAACAAGCATAACTTGTGGTGCATTGGTAAGAGTGTATTTATAAGTCATTGGTATATTCCCCTGAAGTTTATGGGTTCAATTCCCATCTGACCCAATGAAATTTATCCCTTTATCCATTATTTTCCAATTGGAGAGTGCCACATGGAACTCTTTAGTTGGTCCACTTGTTGCACAGTCAGTGCTTGCTTCAGCTGCCACCCATCTACCACATCGTCATTTGACTTCACTTGTATGGATCTGCCATGTCACTTCCAACTGTACCTACCATGTCATCTATATAGATGACATGTGGAATATTTTTATTGGTCCACATGGGTGTTGAAAATGAAAATTTTCAGTGGCATGTGGAAGCCTCTTGTGCTGCCATGTCATCTTGTTGAAGTCATGATAGCATCATCATGTTCCATGTTAGATGTACAGATGGTCCAGATGGCAGCATGTGGGCCTGCGACATGGCACCCCCATTTTGCCTTTTTCTTGAAAACTTAAAACGACCATAACTTTCTCATAACACATTTGTTTCAGGAGATCCACATGCTGTTTGAAATCTCTCACTGAGATATACATAATGGATCCATTTTCATTAGAATGTGATATGATCAAAATTTTAGCATTCCAAATCCTCCTAGATCATCGATGTAGCTTGGGAAAATATAGGCTATTATAAGAATCTCTTATATTGAGGATATGGGAGATTATTTAAATAGGGATTGTAAGTGACTGATGCCAACATATGCAATGTCCTCAAAAGAGGTGGCTTTAGGTCCATTTTCTAGTTCAATTTCCCAAATAGTGTTAATTGATTTTCTGTGATTTGCAAACTTTTGGAATAATTTTGTGTTTTCGTTCCATGCTTGTAGCTAGAGTGCCATGCTCTTTAATCTCCATTGTTTTTATTTGTCTAGAAAGATTTTTTTTTTCTCTCATTCCAGTTCTTTTAAGTTGAGATTTTTTTATCTTCAGAGAGAGGACTCGTGTTTTAGTCATCATACCAAGACTAGATTTTCCTTTCCAGATATTCCAGGGATTTAGACTCTTTTTTTTATTTTTTCGGCTAGACTCTTTTTTTTTAGGGATAAGTGTGTTAGACTCTTTTTTTTTCCAGACTATG
>ML783152.1:300301-358773 GCA_009831015.1 Picea engelmannii | reverse complement strand
TATACAATTACCGACTTGGTTAATCCTCAATGGGGATTAACCTAATAATAAAAATAATAATAATGACATGATTAATCCACAATGGGGATTTAATCCAATAACAAAATAATAAGAATGCTCTTCGGAGTTACATTATTTCAACAATATGCTACATAATAAACATACAATAGGTCATTCTAACTTTGAAGTCCTAAAAAAATACAAATGAAATCAAATTGAATTTCAGAAAATAAAATTTAAGGAGGCCTATGTGTGTACAATACTTTTTGTTCCACTGCCTTGTCATGTTTGAAGTCTCAGTTCTAGCTATAATACATTTTGGGAATACTTAGGCTATTTATGTCTTGTTTATGCTCAAATTTTACAAAATCTTAACAACATCTTTATGAGGATAAAATCACTTTGCATTTTTAAAGAGGTGGACTACTCCTTTGTAATCGTTAAATTCAACGAAGAAAACAAAATTTGAATATAAAAAATATAATGACAAATAAAGGTTACTAAGAAAAAGACCATGAACTTATTCAATACAAATATATATTATCTTTACAATGTTATACATAATTAAAGAAAACATCATAGAATATTAACATATTTCTCACATCCATTACAATATAAGCAAAATTTGGTCATATAATAAGACAAAAAAGATATAAGGCCACAATGAAAATAAGTTTAAATAAGTATTACATTTAAAACTGAAAAATAATATTATGAGAACACTACAAAAATATCATACTCAGAAACCTCAAAGTTTGAGAAATCATTAAAGTTATTCCTTGAAATAGTTCTCTTGGGAGTTCAAAAAATAATTGTCTTGTTTTATAGTGAAATGCAAGATTAAAATGAAATGATTCATCTAAACAAATTGGGATGGGTCTCCCATGGAAATTTAAAATGAAATACCTGGACCTATAATAAAAGAAAAAAACAATTAGAAATTGGCTACGATTTTTCAATGAATGAAAATACATATGCTGGATGATTTCTAAATCAGAAGTGTAGAAGATGGAAAATTATGAATTTGTTTTGATTTAATTACAATGATGGATCCCCCCTCTCTCTTAATTTTCTAGTTGGGATGTATTTATAATTTCTTTTGTTGGAACTGTCTGACTGGTTGCAAGTATTTTCTCTTGATTTTATTCTATTATTTTGATTAAAGCGTTCTTTAACCAATTTTCAATATATTCTCTCATGGGTGAAACCATTATCTCTTGTCTATCTTTGATATCAAATAATGAATTTTCAATATCTTTAAAATCGATTGAAAGTTTATGGAGAGTATCTTTAATATCATTATTTTTGTTTACATAACGGACCAGCCAAGCCTCTACCTCTATTTTCGAATATTTAGTCAAGTTGTTGAACTTTTCTACCGATACATCTTTAAGGATTCCAACTTTTCTTCCATTTGTTCCTTTGATATGAGTATTGAGTTCATAATTAAATGTGTTACTCGACGTCTTAAGTCAACCCAACTATTTCTAACTCAATTGAATTTAAATACAATTCACCCCTTTTTACACTAATGACATCACATTCAACTATCATTTCTTTTAAACTTTTAATTATCTTGAGCCAACGTGCCTTTAATTTCTATAAACATATTGTTGAAGGAAAATCCTCTTCTTTCCGCAAAAATTCACTAAGACCTCAAACCCTTGAACTAAAAGTATATATAGATACGTTATAAAATTATTCATCGTTTTCCAAGTCTGCTTGAGTATATTGCTTGAAGTGTGTCATTATCGAGCCTAAAGAGATAAAGTTGGTTGCCAACTACCAAGTTTCAAGAATCAAGGACATTATATTTTGTATTTTGTCATCGATTTATCTCTTGATAACATCCAACAAACTTGATGTTCCTTTCAATATCGAGCTCAATTTTGGTCTTCCTTCCAGAGTCTTCAAAGGATGTGTGGTGGATATAGGCCTCACAAACAATGGTGGGGACACCAGGGAACTTTCCAATTCTCTTACTCTATCTTTTATAATTGTATTTTCATTTTCTATATATCCATCTGAAAACATTAAAGATTATCCTGTGGCCTCATGTAACTCCATGAATTTATAGGGTGTGAAAGTAAATTTTGAATTACATTTCTCTTGAATTTTCCTTTTTTTTTTCAATTCACCTTTTCACTGACTAAATTTATTGAATTTTTATTAGATATAACATGTTGCAGGGTAAGGGACTCTTCTTCAAATATAATTGTCTCTTGGGTATCCATTTCTCTTATAATTATTATTCTTTCTTGTAGTCTCTGTTCTTCACCTGCAATTTCTATTTCTTCAACATGTATGTCGAGTTCCATATCTTTCGGGCCAATTTCAAGTCTAGGTTTGTCTTTATCTTCTCCCTCTTTATTTATACCTCTCTTGCTCTTACTGGAAATTGGGAGTGTGTGTGACTTCTCAATATTTTCCTTAGGAGGGTTTTTTTCTCCTCTGTCATCAGAATTATCAATAAAATACTTTCTCTATTCTTGAATTGAATTCTGGGATTTTCCTTTGGTTGGGACGCTTGTTTGAGAAACATTTGGGGACCATGAAATTATTTCATTTACAACTTGTCTTGTTGTTTGTGTTGATCATTGGTAATGATTATTGTCTCAATATATTCTTGTATTTTTTCCACAAGTAACCCTTAAGGGTTTTTAATGTCATATTCTTCTTCCCCAAATAAAAATGTCTTGGAAAATGACATGCTATATCCTACTGACATCATGAATAACTAGTTAGGGTTGAAACCCTTGATCTCATTGTCTTTCTTGAAGTTAAATAAATCAAATTGAGCTAAGGTTTCATATAGATGGGAAGTGATTTTCACACTTATTTCCCCAATGTTCCATGGTAGCAGTATAAACTATTTTTTCCTTTTTTTATTAAAAATTGAGTCCAAAATTTTTACTGTTTGCATACCTCAACTATAAATAATTTATCAGAAACATAATAGGGTAGGAATGAAGGTTTTTCATGTGAACAATAGAGTTTGATAATACTAAAAGTTTCCATGGATTCGTAGCTTCCTTTTATGGATAAGAAAGATTTATCCTACAGTGATAATATTGATGTACCAAGTCCATAAATTAACCTTTTTAAAGAAGAGATAAAAACATTGTGCACTTCATAGAATTTATACACAACCTTTTTCTTCTAGAGTGCAGGGTACCACATTTGTACATGGTCAAATTTATAGTTAACCTTTTTGGAAAAAGGTAGGCATTTGATTACATGACCATGAGTCATGGATAAAATCAAATATGAAGACACATAAAAAAATTTACTCTTACAAAAATTTCCCAACGCAAAAGATAACTCACTTGAAATAATCCTTGACCAATCGAAGTTGGAATTCTCATGAATTGAAAAATATAGTATATACAAAGCAATCTTATGAACAATAGTTATGGATTCTTGTCTAGTTATCTTGGCAAATATCCATGCCATTTATCTGTATGATTTATTTAACGACCATACTTGAATATTTGAGAGGTCTTCTGGAAACATTTCCAGGTCTTCAAGGTAGTCTTGTAGAAGTTTGAATCCTCCTTTCTTCGTCATAAGGAAATATTTAACTTAGACACTCTTGAATACCATGGTTGGTTCAGGGAGTCTGAACATCCACTAAAATATTGAGGGAGATATACATATATGTGATTTTCCCTATAACTGAATAACTCTCCTTTCCTTATCAAACTTGTTAACACACCATGAAACCAGTTTCTTAAAATCATACACCTCTGGAACGCAACCTATCAATAATACCTATAATCCTTTGACCATTGAAATATCTGGTCTTCTTGTCCCAAAAGAATTATAGTGTCCCCACAATGATATTCTTTTCTTCAAGATGACATATTTAGCCAATGTGACAAAATTTACAACAACTTTTCAAATTGCTATTATTGAAATACTCTTGTTTATTTTAATAAATTTAAGGGATATTAACTCGAGGATTTTAACTAATAATTGGTATTAACATTTATGTGAAGTTGTATTGAGAAACTCATCACTAATAATGGTATTAACACCTATACAAGTGGTAGTCATTTCCATAAAAGATATTTAATGCATGTTGGGAAATGTGATAGGACAAGATGTAAAGCATCACGGGGTGATGGAAAATAAAGATGATGAAGGAGCAGGAAAAATGAATGATCGGGATAAGTGGGATGAAAGGAAGGATGGATGGAAGAACGATGAGGTAAGGGAGGATCGTGATGTCAGACGAGTGGGAGAATCAAAATGGTGGATGATTGAGATCATGGTATGTCGAGACCGTGGACAAGTAGATGAGCAGGATGACGAGATGAGGGACAACAAGGTGGAGAAGTGATCGAGGTATTTCTCCACACCTGTCGGTGAATATGTAATTTAAAAATGATTCTAAGTGTGGATAGTGCATAATGAAGGTCACAGGAATTAAGTGAGTGTTATGCGGGTCGCGAAAGTTACACGTAACAAGGTAAAATGTTAGGAACCCGCGATGATCTCAATATTTTCTAAGTATCGAGGAAAATTTGGAAAGGTATATACAAGAATAATTACATAATATTTATCACACCCATATCTCAACAACTATCTCCAACTGTGGGACAGTAACCCCTTGCGGGTTACTAAGAATTTAGAGAAGATAAAAAATTGGACATTGGGTGATGGAGTCATTCAAGAGATGATAAAAATAAAAGACTAAACAAAAATGTAAAAAGGGGGAAAATCTATATACAAGTTTTAATTTGGGGATTTAAGGAGAACAATCTTTTAATGTGTTTCGCATTAATAGGAAACTCATGATCCGTTCCTTTTATATTTTTGTAAGAATTGTACCCAAAAACGTTTTCAATCAAATAAGGACCAATCCAAAGTATTTCAAATTTTGTATGCAAGGAAGATTTTTATTTTGCTTTGTTCTATAATAACACCAACTCATATTTTAGAAATATTTTGTAGTTGCACTTTGATAAAAGTGTTTTTTGATAATTTTTTGTCTTTGACTCATGTTTTTCATTGCTTGGGTTTGTTTTTCTTATAAATGTATCAAATGATAATACCTTCTTTGGAGGGGAAAAAAATGGTCTCTATCCTCATTGTTTACATCATAAGTCAGAGCATTTATTTCCAAGTGAATTGGAATATTTGATTCCTTTCCACATACTAGAGTTTATGGTGACAATCTTGTACTATCATTTGGAGTAAGTCTACTAGCCCATAATGCATCAATAAATTTCATATGCCAATTCCTCCGATTTATAGCAATTGTTTTCTTCAGAATCTAGATCAGTGTTTTATTAGTAGATTTAACAAAACCATTCCCTTGAGGGTAGTATTTTGATGATTTCCGCATAATAATGCCTTCTTCTCCATATAATTTTTTAAATTTTGACTCAATGAATATTGATCCATTACCAGTTATAAATTTTTTTAGGAACTCTAAATCTTGACATATTATTATCTTTGAGGAAAATGATCAATTGCTCATAATCAAGATTTTTCAAAGCTACATATTCTTTCCATTTTGTCAAATAGTTGATTGCAGTGAGGATATGTGAATGAAATTTACTGGATTTGGTATTAATTGGTCCAATAATGTCTAGGTCCCATTATGCAAAAGGTTCTTCAATCAGTATAGGTTGTATTGGCATTGTTGATTTCTTCATTTTACATGAAAATGTTTGGCAAGAGATACATTTTCTTATCATTTAGAGTCTTTAAATATTGTTGGCTAGTAATAACCCACTCTCATGATTCTATGGTCGGTTGTTGTGGGTGAAAAGTGTCCTCCACAAATGCCTTCACGAAATTCTTGTAATACTTTTTGTTCCTACAAGCAATCGATGCATCTCAATAAAATCCCATCAAAATTCCTCCAAAATAAAACTTTAGCAACTAATACATATTGATTGGCCTTAATTTTTAATGATATTCTTTCTTTGGAAGACATTACAATAGGGAACTTCCCAGACTTCAAATAAACTATTATATGTTTATACCATTCAGACATTGACAAGGATGACCCTAGTGAAGTTGATATATCTATATTTACTACATCAATTCCCGTTATTAATTTACACAATCCTTGTCCCCTTATTTCCCTTAAAGGATTGATTTCAATATCATACTCTTAGAGTTTAGTAGGCCAACTTTCCCTTTTTCCTTCTCTAAGTGTCATCCATTTTGTGGCATGGATAGTGCTTTCCTGGGCTGGTGTAGTTCCTCTCCTAGGCGGTTATTGTAAGGTAGTGTCCCTAAGTATGGAACCCCTGAAGGTAACAAGGGTTAAGCCGGTAGAATAGACTATTGTGAGTTTGAAAGACAGAGCATCCGTGCAGTAGGATATTCTAGGAGTTTTGGCTATAAGACTTGGGTTGTTGATCAAGCAACATATTTACTGGAGAGGTCAGGATATAAGCTATGACATGAGATGAAAAAATATATGTCATGAAATGTGATACCACTTTAACCAGAGAGAGGGATTGCTTTTATATTTCTGATTATTTTAATTTATAATCATGCAATGTCTTGCTCATAAAAATGATTGACACCTCTTCTCCCTTTGGATTCCTTTGTGTCAATATGGAATCAATAGTTTCTCATAAGGAAAATGAATACAATATGAAATATTTATGAAAGTTTGGGATAGCAAGGAAGGGAGCAGTAGTAATTACATGATTTATTTATGTAAATATTGCTTGAATATCTGTATTCCATTCGAATTTCTAGTCTTTCTTCAACAACTTGTTGATTGGATTTACAATTGTAGCATAGTTTGGGACAAATATTCATAAAAAAATAATCTTTCCAAAGAAGGATTGTACTCATTTTTTATATGTTGGAGTACTTACATGATTAATGGATTTAATTATTTCTAGGTCTGTATATATGCCTTCTTTACTCACTATATGACCCAACAATTTTCCTTTTGATATTGCAAATAAACATTTCTTAGGATTTAAGGATATGCCATGCATTCTGCAATGTTCAAATACTTGTATAAGATGTTTTATATTCCATTCCCTTATATTTTAGTGAATAGTCATATCATCTTGATAATCTACCATAAATTGTCCAATCAAATCTTTAAAAGCATGGTCCATTTCCCTTTGAAAAGTTTTGCCATCATTTTTCAAAACAAAAGGCATGTTGATCATATAGGAATAGGTATCTCATGGTGTAGAAAAGGCGGTCTTGGTTCTATCCTCCTCAACAACAAGCACTTGGTTATATAAAGAAAAACCATCCAACATGGAAATTAAAGTAGGACCAATGACGTATTGTAATAACATCTCCATGTTTGGGAGTGGGTAGTTATCTTTAATACTTGCTTGGTTGAGATCTCTAAAATCAATACAAAGACAAATTTCTCCATTATTTTTTCTAACTACAACAGGATTTGAGATCCATTTTGAATGTTTGATTGGAAAAATTATACCAACCTTCTTCAATTTTTCCAACTCTATTTTTACCAAGGGATTCAATTTGGGATTTATCATTATTAATTTTTGTTTAACAATATTTGATCCCTCTTTAAGAGGTATAATATGTTGGAATATAGACTTGTCATATTCCTTCAAATCATCATAACTCCAAGAAAAAATGTCCCAAAATTCCTTGAACAATGAGGTATACTGATCAATTTATTCAATTGTACAACTAGTACCAAACTTTAAAGACTTTGGAGAATCAAGAGTACCAATGCTGATTTTCTATGTCTCTTGAACCTTCCTAATATATGACTCTTCTTTTGGATCAAATATTTTTGTTTGTTTATCTCTTGTAGAAATATATTCCAAGCTAACACAATCCTTAGGAAAAACTACAATATTCTGATCAATGGGTTCTTTGAGAGAATCTTGGTTTTCTTCTAAATAATTTGATAACATTGAATCACGATATGTGAGGAAATTTGCAATATTTTCATCATTTTCAAAGACTTGAAAATATTCTATATTATCAGGTATTGAAGGCTAAAAAATTATATTGACATGAAATATAATTTGATTTTAGGAATCATCTGAATTTAAAAGATATGTAACTGCTGCCAATGAATCACATTTTTTATTCTTTTCTCAATGAATGAAAGAGATATTCAAAGAATTAAATGAATCCATGAGTTCACATGCTCTTCTTGCATAATGTTTCAATTTTTGTTTCTTGATTATGTATTTCTTCTTGATATGATTGATAACCAATTTTGAGTCACCAATTACCACCGGATTCTCTAGTCTCATTTGGAGAGAAAGAATCATTCCTTGGATCAATGCTTCATATTCAAATTCATTATTGGTACATGGAAATTCCAATATGATGGCATGTGTATATAGACCATATTGAGTACTCTTAAAAACGATACCAACTCCATTTTCAGACTTAGAACAAGCGCCATCAAATGAAATTTTCCGAAACCCTTGGAAATATTCATCTTCATCTTTCTTAAGAAGGTTTATTTTTTCTTTACTAAGAAAAATATTATTTCCAATTATAGCATCAATATAATTATGCATTACTTCATTATCTTTCTTCTTGAATGATATGAGGTTTCTACTCTCTCAAGGAACCCTGAGCATTGTTCCATCTTTGTTAGGAAGCATCATGCAACTACCATCATTCATAATATACCCTCCAATTAATGAATACCAATCCCTTCTTAATAAAACTCCATATGATGGAGGAAAATCCACAACTGTCATAGTGAAAAATGTTGTAATATGAGGGGCTGCACTTATCCATACACAATTTTTTTTTATTTCACCATAGGCCGGGGATTTTCTTGAGTCAATGGCATATATATATATTTTCAGTCTCAAATTATTTTGTGCATCCCATTCCAAGCGCTCCATTAATGATAATGACAAGATGTTGGTATTTCCCCCACTATCAGCCAAACAATTATGTACTGTGAAATAATTATTTTCTATGGATATGTAAAATGGTGGGACTTTATCCCTTGGCCTTATTGATGAAACATTTTGTTGTTGCCCTGAATTCATGACAATAGCTTCTATTCTTGAATTTGTATCATCTAGTAACTTAAACATATTTTCTCTTTGTTGAGGTATATTAACCACATCCATAAATCGCAAGGTGATTATGAGCTTGGCTAGCTCATAAACCAGATTATAATTCATTTGTACTGGAGTATTTACTTAATTAACAACTGTTTGTTGTTTTGTAGGTTCTAGAGTATTAGCTTTTTCCTTTTCTTTCTTAGGTTGTTACCTTGTCTCGAATTTATTTACTTGTTCTCTGGTATGGGCAACATTATCTTGTGAACAGTTAGGATCTTCTTGTTCATGAAAAATGTAAAAACATGATGTACCCTCATCCATTTGTATTGATTCTAAAAGTTCATCTTGGTTTACATTTTCTCCTTGATCAAAATTTTGAAAATTTTCTTCTTCTAGAACAACAACATTAGGATTTGGAACTTTGGGTGCTCTTGGTATATGTTCTTGGACTTTATCATTTCTTATTCTTTTATATTGTAATGGAAATATAATGTTTGGTTTTTTTGGAACAATATTTTTATCTCCTTCAAGTCTCATAATTTCATTATGGATTTTTCTAATTGTTCTTCTCATTTGAGCAATCTCTGGTTTTTGTCTTGTTTTTTGGGAAACTCCTAGATCAATTTTGACATTGGGGGGAACCCTTGTAGGATCCCTCCCCAAGTTTCATGATTCTCAACACTTCTTGAAGTAGATGGCCCCTGAGGTGATGTGGACAAAGTAGGCATTTGTCTTTGTACTTTTCCAAGAATAATCTCTGGATCAACATTGGTCTCTAACATATACTCTTCCATTTTTGTTTCCTTTTGAATTAATGCATGTAGATCATTTATTGTTCAAGCTCTAGTTTCATAATTAGCATTTGAAGGAATGTAAATTTTATAACATCTGAATATGACAGGATCATTTGGGTGTTGGGATTATGGGATTTGATTCAAATTCTTAAAGAATCGCAAGTTGAAATTTATGATTCTTTCTGATTTCTTGAGATGGATTTGAGTAAATGAAGTAGAGTATGATATGCAATGAGGGTTTCATATATAGTCATGAACATATTTTCTAAATCATCAGATGATTCAATTGACTAAGATGGGAAAGAAAGAAATCATTCATAAGTTGGACCTATCAAGGTTTTCAAAAAGACTCTGACCATCACATCATCATGTTTAGTCAAATGTATACCATAAACACTTATAAATTTATCCATATGTATTTTTGGATCCATGATTCCATCACCTGAAAAGACTATCATGACTCCTTGAGGGAGGGTTAGTGATGTATATTGTTCTCCATGTAGATTAAGTGGGTTGTACCTGGCCCTTCTTCTCAGAATTATTTATCTACCATTTCTTTCTTTTTCTTCATCAGGAACTTAATTTCTTTCTTCTTGATCCCCCATGATTAGAGTTTCAGTTTTTTATGATTTCGAACCCTGACCAACTTCATGAAGAAGAAGCTTCTTACTTTTACTACTTTTTTGTGGACCTTTATAAGGTTCTAGTTTTTCTTGGATTTACAACTGTCTTCATTGCCTCAAGGTTATTTCTCTTTATTCCTTCTGAGAAATATTTTCCCAAGATATTTCAAGCTCTTATCGACTTTTTTTTGTTCTTAACACCAAATAATATATTTGATGCATAGGAATTCCTTGATTTATGAGTCCCACTTTTAGTTGTGGTTGATTTGGTTCTGGTCGAGTCATTAAAATCCCAATATGTGAAACTATCCTTTTTTTCTCCCCAGTATGGTCACCAAAAATGTTGATGTTCAAATTGTTCAAAATATTAACAACAACCTTAAAATGATAAAATCCCCCTACATTTTTAAAGATATGGTGCTCCTCTGTAATCACTAAATTCAACTATGAAAATACAATTTAAATATAAAAAGAATAATCACAAAGAAAGGTTCCTGAGAAAAAGACTAGGAACTTATTCAAGACAAAAATATATTATCTTTACAATATTATATAGAATTAAAGAAAACACCATATAATATTAACATATTCCTCACATCCATCACAATATAAGTAAGATTTGGTCATATCATAAGATAGAAAAGGTATAAGGACACAATACATAGAACTTTAAATGAGTATTGATTTAAAATTGAAAAAGAATATGATGAACACACTCCAAAAATCTCACACTCATAAATATTAAAGTTTGAGAAATCATTAAGGTTATGCCCCGAAATAGTTCTCTGGGGAGTTCAAAAATAAATATCCGGTTTTATAGTGAAAATGTAAAATTAAAATGAAAGCATTTGTCCAAACATCTAGGATGGGGCTCCTGTGCACCTTTAAAGAAAAAGACCTAGACTTGGAAGAAAAGAGAAAAACAGTTAGAAATCAGATATGAGTTTTCAATGAGTGAAAAGACATACGATGGATGATTTCTAAATGAGAAGTGTAGAATATGGATGGATGATTTCTAAATGAGAAGTGTAGAATATGGATGATTTCTAAATGATTTCTAAATGAGAAGTGTAGAATATGGATGATTTCTAAATGATTTCTAAATGAGAAGTGTAGAATATGGATGATTTCTAAATGATTTCTAAATGAGAAGTGTAGCTTGAATTACAGTGATGGATTCTCTCTCTCTCTCTCTCTCTCTCTCTCTCTCTCTCTCTCTCCATTTGATAGTTGGGATATATTTTATACTTTATCTTCATGGAACTACCAGATTGGTTGTAATTGTTTTCTCCTGATCTAATTATTTTATTTTGATTAAAGTATTCTTTAACCAATTCTCAATATATTCTCTCATGGGTGCAACCCTTATCTCTTGTCTAATTTTGATATTAAATAATGAATTTTCAAGATCTTTAAAATCCATTGATATTTGATGGAGGGTATCTTCAGTATCATTGTTTTTGTTTATATAATGGACCTGTTTTCTCACAAATTGTACTTTTATCAAAGGAAAGGTTAATGGAATGGAAAATTGGCACAATAGAGTTTATCCTATCATTATCACCTCAATATGAATCCTCTTTCTATTTAGGGTCGATGGCTCAGGGAAGACGTCCCTGATGACTTGGTGGTTTGAGAAGGAAATGTTAAGATGTCTATGCAAACTCCCCCTCTCATAAGTCACGTTGATCATAAAGTCCCATGGTTTTAACCAATCAAGTAGTGAAGTATAAAGATGTATCTGCATGGGACAAAGCAATAAGAAAATATATCTTTCACAAGTACAACTTGATGTTAGTATTTCATAAAACCACAAAATTTATCAATAAAAGAAATGGATGATATAATACTAAAGAAAATAGAAATTTGTAGCAACAATATTTATAAGACAACAACTTCCCAATAAGTGCCTTAAAATGACTTCAAAATGATCAATAATAATCACTCATTAACATCAAATTACTAGAATTTGTTAGAAGCAAGTAAGGAAGTGCATTAAACAACTTTTTCAATTGATTTTAGATGCTTTTAGTGTTGCAAAAGATGGTTCTAGATTAATTTAGTAACAGCAACAACCAAGTTAGTAGATTAGGATACTCTAACGTTAGGAGTGGTTAGTAGAGAGCTTAAGGTATAGGTTTTGATAGGGGTTTTTGTCAATCACTCAATAGCAAGTCTTAGATTAGTACCTTTAGGGTAAATGGAGTCTTTTAGGTGGCAACAAATATTGAAGGAAAAGATGATAGTAAGATAACTAAAGACAAGATAGGTTAATAGTTGAAGTATTGGTAACCCAAGGCTTCAACTACCAAACCCTACTGGAAAAATAGATACTAGGAAGTAGGTAACCCTAGGCCCTAGTAGTTTTCCTCCTTTATCTCAAGGATACAGTAAATGACGGATTAGATGAAGAAAAATGTTCTAGGGTGTTGCAATGGCAAGGCCCTTAGGAAAAGCTTCAAGAAAATCGACTTCTTAGCAAAATCTAGTAGGTGAAAGCTATTAAGGCAAGGACAATAACATGTGCTTAGCCTCCTAGGGTTTTAAGCTAGCAATTTCATAATCTTAATGTAAATGAAATATAATAATAACTATAACAATTCAATGAAGAAGAATTGCAGAAATCTTACTTGCATTCACCAAGAATCATCTAGCAAATACTCTAGTTGAACACTTCCACCAAGAAAATTTCCAAAATAGTCCAAAATAAGCCTCCTTCAACAAGTGTGCACTAAATTTCAGTCATGTAACCCCAAACAGGGTGCAAATTTCAGACCTCACCAAGTGTGAGTGAAAGATGATAAAAAATACAAGGGAAAAAATTGTTATTTATACATTTTTAATGACCAGAATTAGGTCAAAAAGGCCGACATGGACATTTTACATGTAATATTGAGTTTTTACATTAAATGACATAACAAAACCCTAAATCAAGTAGAAAAGGTGACATCATGCCATTTTAGGGTGACGTTAGGCCTTTTTAGGGAAACATTGGCCTCCAATAGAAAAATGTTAGGCCTCCTAAGGCCTCTGAATCAAACCACACGTGCCACTTGACACATAACTACCTCCAAAGTGTCCAAAATGTTGGGTGATGTCATGTGTTAGGGACCTAACCTGCACATAGGTAGATCAATATATTCGGATGTAATAAAGGTCAATATTAATAAGGCCTTTCAATAAAATAGAATAAGATGGATCTAAGAAGACCTAATAGAAGCTTCTGCTTCTAGAAGGATCTTCCTCTAGATGCTTCTCTTGATAGACATATTTAGTATAAATAAGGGTCAAGGGTATGAAAACCCTAGCTTGGAGATTATTGTAATAGAGCGCTTCTCGATTGGAGGTTTCCCCCTCGAAGAGGCCTGTGAACATTGCTTTCTAAATCAAAGTGTTATTTCTTTTGTTGTTCTTATATCATTTTTGTGTTATTGTGGAGATTATGATGGATATATTACTGTTATTCTACCATTTCTAGCATTTTATTTATGTTCTGCATATTTATTATATCTGGTATCTTGCAAGTGGTATCAGAGAACTTTCCTTGGCATAAATTGTGGGAATTTTTTTTCCAGGGTAGAGATGTATTCCAGCGTCTTTAATCCACAAAGATCTATCGTTACGTGCATAAACCCATGGTTTAGGGATTCATACATGTAGGAAATACAAGTGGTTCTTAAGCGCACATCCGTTGGCCACCCTTGTAACCCCTGTTGGTACCCCTTCGAGTGGTAGCGCATCATACAACACCTGTATACGGATCGACCTAGATTGCATGAAGCCCTCTTTAGATAAACCTATCGGCCACCAGACTGCTATATTGTCATTGAGAACAACACTCGGGAAGATACTCTCTAGTACCTGGGTAGTCGGGTAGTATGGATAAGGGTACAGTCTATCCTTCTTAGTTAGTGCCCTGAGATATTGGGTAGAGTACTACTGTTGGACCCCACATGTATATCAAAGAGAAAACCCTTGTCTGTAGAACCCTTGAATACCTAACCCTTGGGGGACAGAAACATAAACAAATTAAAACAGACCAGATCTATTGTCGCACAACTGTGTTCGGGTTGCCAAGTAAATACACATTTCTTTCTGGTTAAGCATTTGTGGATTTCATCACCGCAGTATTCTTCAAACTGGAGTATAGCTCCGCGGGTGTAAAAAAAAAAAAAAAAAATTGGAAAAAATTTCACCATTATTTGAGACCTATTCCATTGGATTCATCTCTCTGCCCTTATCACATTCATCCATATCATTTTTCGGCAAAATTTTTTACCCCGCCCGCCCCTTTTCAGTTCACCCATCCTCATGGCCCATACCCGTAGCCAAGATCTAGAAACTCACTTCAACACCTTGCAATCTGGTTTCCTCGAGACCCAAAAAGAAGTGAAACAAATCAATGCTACTTTTGCCTCCATCGATTCATCCATCAATGCAACCATAAATACAACCATGCAGTCCTCAAGGAAGGAAGTCAAACAAGATCTGACCACCCATCTTGAATCTGTCTTTGCATCCCTCTGCACCAAATTGAAGATCCCTACAGATGACCATTTCTCTGAAGCACCTCCAAAGACCAAAGGCAAACATTCCTCCCATTCCCATACCTTTCAGCACCAATACTTTCAACGTGATATATGCCTTCTGCAGGTGGATGTGACCAAATTTGATGGTTCGGACCCCACTAGTTGGGTAACCCAAATGGAACATTATTTCTCTTTATACGACATCACAAATGACTTGGCCAAACTCCGGTATGGTGTTTTCCATCTAGATCAAGAATGTTGGTAATGGTGGTAATGGATAAAAACTTCCCGTCAAGGGTATATTGCTTGGACCCAATTTGTGACTGAGCTTTATGAATGCTTTGACATGGAAACTAACCATTTGGTCCGTTTGACAAAGTTGAAACAATCCGGAACAGTAGAAGACTTCATAGCTACCTTTGAGTGCCTGGATTTTCGAACAGAGGGCATGGTTGATGCTTTCTTTCGAGAGTGTTTTATCAGTGGCCTCAAGGAGGAGATTCGGGCCCATGTCTTCATGGCTCGACCCTCGACTTGGGTGGAGGATACTAAAAGAGCTAAAGAAGCACAACAGGTTGTATCATCTCAAAACCGAAAACCCTCCTTTATCCCTCACCCTAAACCCATCACTCCCACTACTCCCTCCGCCCCATTAAACATCCTAAAATTGACCAGGGTTGAAATGGATGAATGCCAACTCAAAGGGCTTTGTTATAATTGTGATGACAAATATTTCGTAGGCCACAAGTGTAAGGAACAAAATGTTTTTATGGCCATCTCTAAGGATATTTTGGAAGAGTATGTTAAAACTCCCCTTGTGTCTGAGTCACCTGAAATCACTGACATAACCCCTCCCTCACACCCTCTCGAAGTAGAACCCGTCATTTCCCTCAATCCTCTCACTGTCTTTTCCGCTCCCCAAACCCTCAAGTTAATCGTTTACATCAAGCATCGGAAGGTCATCATTCTGTTTGATAGTGGAAGCACCCATAATTTTATTCATCGCCGCATTTCCCAAGAAACTCATTGCTACATCCATGCTGTCAACAATTTCCAAATCATGATTGCCAATGGTGGTTACATGAAATGTGGAGGGCATTGTGAAAATGTGCGTCTCCAAATCGGTGGCTACCACCTAAAATCCCATATGTTTTCTATCGACATGGGTGGTTGTGACATTATGTTGGGTGCCGAAAGGCTAAGAAATTTGGGTCCCATTCTCATCGATTTTAAGGCATTAACCATGCAATTCGACCAGGAAGGCCACCAATATAAATTCCAATGCATCATTGTTGGTTCACCTGAGGTCATTAGTTCCCATCGCATGGAAAAGTTGCTTAAAAAAGGTCATTATGTTGTCATTGCCCAACTCCATGCCATTCAAGCAACAGAGACACCCCCGGTGCTGCATGACCTCCAAGCTCTCCTTTCTAAACATAAAATGGTATTTTCCACTCCCCAAGGACTCCCTCCTTCTCGCGATGTTCATCATCATTCCATTCCCCTTGTACCCGGAAGCCTTCGTCCCAATATCCGTCCATATCGCTACCACTTTTCACAAAAAAAATGAAATTGAGAAAATGGTCCAGGAACTCCTTAATGCAGGTGTTATTTTCCCTAGTACGAGGCCTTACTATTCTCCTATAGTCATGGTCCTGAAGAAAGAAGGTTCTTGGAGAATGTGTCTTGACTTCCATGCCCTCAACAAACCGACCATTATAGACAAATTTCCCATTCCTGTCATTGATGACCTCCTGGATGAATTGAGTGGCGCCCAATTATTTACTAAACCTGATCTTCGCTCGGGCTATCACCAAATACGTATGAAAGAGGAAGAAATTCCCAAGATGACCTTTCGCACTCATGAGGGCCACTATGATTTTTTGGTCATGCCCTTTGGCTTGTGTAATGCCCCCTCCAACTTCCAAAGCCTCATGAATCATGTCTTCCATCCCTTTCTCTGTCATTTTGTCTTAGTTTTCTTTGATGATATCCTCATCTATAGAAAAACTTGGATAAACCATCTTACTCATGTGGATCAAGTTCTCCATCTCCTCTCCCAGCACTAACTTTTCCTGAAACAATCTAAATGTGCTTTTGGTGCCTCGGAAGTAGAATACTTGGGTCATCTGGTTGGCAAGGATGGCATCAGGGTGGATCCGAAAAAGATTGAAGCTATGAAAGAATGGCCGCACACAAAGAATCTCAAAATCTTGCATGGATTTTTGGGCTTAACAGGGTATTATCGCAAGTTTGTTAAGAACTATGAAAAGATTGCAACACCTCTCATTTCTCTCCTAAAAAAAAACTCTTTCACTTGGACTCCAGCCACTGCTCAAGATTTTCAAACCTTGAAGAAAACCATGTGCACCACTCTGGTTCTGGCCCTTCCCGATTTCACAAAGACCTTTGTGTTGGAATGTGATGCCTCAGGGAAAGGAATCGACGTTGTCCTTATGCAAGAGGGTCGACCTTTGGCCTTCACCAACAAGCAATTGTTTGAAAGGAATCTGGGCAAACCCATTTATGAAAAGGAAATTTTGGCTATTCTGCATGTCATTGATTTGTGGAGCCCTTATCTCTTGGGGAAACGCTTCCAAATTAAGACCGACCATCAAAGCCTCAAGTACTTTCTGGAACAATGCATTTCCTTCCAAGAGAAACAAAAATGGGTGACTAAGCTCATTGGTTATGATTATGAGATCATTTACAATAAGGGAAAAGATAATGTAGTGGTGGATGCACTATCCCGAAAATATGAAGAAGAAGGATCCCTTTTTTCCCTTTCCTTCATTGTGCCTGATTGGCTCCAAGATGTGCACCAGGAATGGCTTCAAGATCCCAAAAGTTTGCATCTGATATAGCAATTGCAAACCAAGGCTCCAGCTCCCCCAGGGTACTCTTGGCTCCAGGATGAGCTTCGATACAAAGTCTGTTTGTATTTAAGTAAACAATCAAAGCTTAAATCCACGTTACTTTTTGAGCTTCACGCTACACCCACAGCAGGGAACTCAGGGTTCACCAAAACATATGACAGGGTCAAACGTTCTTTTTTCTGGGATGGTATGAAATAGGACATCCATAATTTTTTCATTTAATGTGAGGTGTGTCAACGCAACAAGGGAGAAACAGTCAAATCTCTGGGCACACTACAACCGCTTCCGATTCCACCTGCTATTTGGAAGGATATCTCTATGGACTTTATTACCGACTTACCCAAATCTGGGAATAAATCAGTCATAATGGCGGTTGTGGATTGCCTTTCCAAGTATTCTCATTTCCATTCTCTTAAACACCCATTTACTGCATCCACGGTGGCTCAACTTTTCATGGACTAGGTCTTCAAGATTCATGGCATGCCACACTCTATTGTTTCTGATCGTGACCTAACTTTCACAAGCATTTTTTGGCAAGAGTTGTTTAAGCTACAGAGCACCCAATTACATCTTAGCACAACTTATCATCCCCACACTGATGGTCAAACGAAAGTTGTCAACAAGTGTTTGGAAACATATCTGAGGTGTTTTGCCTCTAAAAAAAAAACATCAGTGGGCTCAATGGCTACCCCTAGCCGAATGGTGGTACAACACTTCCTACCATATAACTACTCACATGACTCCTTTTGAAGCGATATATGGACAGAATCCACCTTCAGTTCTCTCATACTTATCGGGTACCTCGAAGGTCCAGGCGGTTGACCAAACACTTATAGTTCGAGAGGATATTCTTTGTACCCTTAAAGAGAACTTGGTCATGGCACACAGAATCGCATGAAGCAAAAAGCAGATCAAGGTCACTCTGAACATCAATTTGCAGAAGGGGATTAGGTGTTTCTAGGACTGCAACCATACAAGAAAACTTCCCTCAAGGCCGAGCATTGTCAGAAGCTAGTGCCCAAATTTTATGGTACTTATACAGTTCTCAAGCGTGTGGGACAAGTCTCATATTAGTTAGCTTTGCCTAGTCAGTCAAAGCTACATCCAATTTTTCATGTTTCATGCTTAAATAAGGTGATTGGAATTAGGTGCCAAATTCAAACCAACCTTCCCGAGTTAGTTGAAGAAAGATCCATTTGGCTACAACCAGAAGCAATTTTGGACCAGCATGAGCGTCACCTGCGTCAGAGAACCATAAAAGAAGTGTTATTCCAGTGGAAAGATATGACTCTAGCAGATGCCACTTGGGAACCAACTACCATTCTGCAGCAGTTTCCACATCTCAAGCCTTGAGGAAAAGTCAGTTTTTAAGGGGGCAGACATGTTAGGGTCCTAACCTGCACATAAGTAGATCAATATATTTGGATGTAATAAAGGTCAATATTAATAAGGCCTTTCAATAAAAATAGAATAAGGCAGATGTAAGAAGACCTAATAGAAGCTTCAGCTTCTAGAAGGATCTTCCTCTAGATGCTTCTCTTGATAGACATATTTAGTATAAATAAGAGTCGAGGGTATGAAAACCCTAGCTTGGAGGTTATTGTAATAGAGCGCTGCTCGATTGGAGGTTTCCCCCTCGAAGAGGCCTGTGAACATTTCTTTCTGAATCAAAGTGCTATTTTTGTTGTTGTTCTTATATCATTTATGTGTTATTGTGGAGATTATGCTAGATATATTATTGTTATTCTGCCATTTCTAGCATTTTATTTCTTTTTTTCATATTTATTATATCTGGTATCTTGCATCATGGGCCACATAGGTGATGTCATGGGACTTCCAAGGCCTACATCATAGTGAGAAGGGAAATACCTCCCTTGGTCCAGGCATACTAGGTTGTCTCTGGTGGATCGTCCTCCTCTCCCTTTGGTGCAAACCTATGATCTGTCTTTGCCCCCGGATGGGGTCTCAACATCAATCTGGTGGGATTTTATCCCTATGGAGTTCTGAACTAATCATCTCCCCATGTGTACCTATCCATCGGGTGTGAACTGAAACAACAAAAGTATGCCCTACATGGGCTCATAAGTCACAGGGATCATAACAATGCCAATCACATCTAGTAATCAAGTTATTTAAACATGTGCATAAAGCCCCATTTTCCCAGACAAGTGCTCAAATATGTTATGATTTTCTACAAGCCAGGTTTGGAGGGGATGTTAGTATGTCCTATTAGGCATGTTCTCATTGGATGTGTGATGTTTCAGGGTGAAGACAAATCCAGGCCATGTAAGTGGGTGAAGTGGTAATGGATGTTTGATAAAATGGGTGCAATGATGACAGGGGAATGTATGTCTTACATGTGGGTGCCTCTAAAGAGGGTGAGATGAACCTTGTCATGGATGAAAATGTTTCCAAGCCCATTCATGCTTTTTATCTTTTCATCTTATTGATTTTTCTTTAAAGAGACTAGTTAGGGGACATTTCCCTGGCATGGTGACCAGTGGTGACAATGTTACCCACAAGCATTTCATGGAGATGAGAAGACTGTCTTGTGATGAGACCCCCTTTCTCTTAGATATGCCACCAAGATCCACTAACCTGGTGTGGTGAACAACTGAATGGTAGTGTCATACCACTACATTCCCATGAGATCCCATATCCTCCAACTAGGTCTTGATTTTATGATTTTACGGGTCCCTCTGTTTCTTGCTAAGAAGCCTTTTATTTATTTCTCTGGGATCCTTGGGCGAAGAATCTAAAGGTTTTGTTCTTTTTTATTTTATGTTTTTCTAGCTACTTTTAACCTCTTTTCCTTTAGCCCCTTCTTCCCACAAGGTAAAGTACAACCCTTTTCTAGCTTGGAAAACCCAATGTCCAAACCAATGTATGGGATGCATGAGGGGGAAAAAGATGAAAAGTGGTAAGTATGGTGGGAACATACGATGACCTTTTATGAACCCACCCAATGGAAAATAAAAAATTATGGGAACCAACTTTCTAGGGAATCATGTCATTTACCCCAGGTGTGGATAAGTGGAAATGCATAAGGTCCAAGCACACGTTATAAGTAAAAAAAATTAAATGCACATATTCAAATGTTTTGAGAATTAGAATGAAAAATACCATGATACCTAGACTCATTACCTGATGGAGCAAGACCCATTGCTTCTAAAGGACCAGGCCGATGGGATGGATGTTTCTTCTGCTAACAAGGTGGAGGCGCTGAAGAAGAAATATGGGCCCTCCAGGGCCAAGATCAAGTCAATATGGCTCTCGGTAATCCATGTCTAGGGCCTATGGGCCTCAAGACATAATATCCTTAGTTATCTCTAGGCTAGGGGATAACATATGGCTCCAACTTGGGGACATGTGCTCATTGTAGAGCGCATGAGAACCTCAACATCTCTGGCATGACCTGTGACCTTCTTGATCTCAACAAAAAATATTAGTAATCATTTGGGGTGGTGATATCACCCTGACTCATATATGGTAGAGTAAATGAAAATAAGCAAGCATATATACATATGGAAATACAACTACTCTAGGATGAAATGAAGATGGTATATACATTGAATGAAAATTCCTAACTAATTACGTATACTTACCTATTTGTTGAATGCTAGGTGTAGTCAAATATCCATTGAAACTATCCTAGCAATGTCTCATGATACCTACCTATGTGCTTCATCATAAACCAAAACAATGATAAGTCAAGAAAAAATATAACATGAGTTAGAAAATGTATTGTATCATCAAAAATAACAAAGTATAGCTCATGGAGGTGAGAGGGAGGGACAAAAATGTGCCAATCCACACCTCTAGGAAAGTGCTCAATCTATCTAATAAAGGAATCATGAAAATTCAAAGGTTCAATAGACTGACTCAAAGAGTTTGAAGTTTGGTTACCATGGAAGTCTTCACAATATGAGGTCTGGGAAGGAAATAGAAAGAACCTAGAGGGTGACTAATAATTTCTTAAGGGAAGGTTGAAAGACTGAGATGATAAACTTCTTCTTGAGGTATTCCACCCACCCTTGGATTATAGGGTTTGCCTAAGAGGAAACTTAATACAAAGGATATACTTCCCAACTACACCTTTAATGACACAACAAAATAAGATAGTTGAAGGGGGTTAGAGAACATTATCACAAGGATTCTTCTCTGGGAAAATGATGCCCTTACCTTTATCAAGATTTGAGGACAATAGTGGTTGATAATCTTCTTCATGGACTAAATCCAATTTCTAAGAGGAATAATCATCGAAATCTTCAAGGTATGACCTAAAATCACTAGGAGAATATAGCACCGGGTCATCCTTGGGTGCCTGGAAAAGGTTTGTAATCATACCATCCCCTTGTTTCCAATTTTCAAATTTAGTAATGTCATATGATAGTTGTAAAGTAAACTTTTGTAAATGATCCTCCATGTCATAAATGGGATCCCCACCATATCCAATCACATCCTATTTATGGTTCCATATATGTATGAATTCATCAATATTATCAACAAAGTCATCATTTCCATCATAACATAAAGGGGTTAAAACATCCAACACTTCTTCACTCTTTGAATCATAGAACAAGGTATCATCAAAAAAATGGAAAGGAAAATGACTCACCTCATTCTCTTCATCTTGTGTAGGGGAGATAGGATCTTGGAGAGCTTCATTGGACTAAGGAGCGGTTACCCATACTTCATCCTCATAATTCACTTCTCTAGTTATATCTTCATTGCATTCTATTGAATCATGGGAGAAATCATGCTCCTCCTCAAGGGGTTGACAATTTTCTTCATAAATCTCCTCTTATATATCAAAAGGTTCTTGGCATTGAATATGATATACATCCTTGATATCTTCTACAATATCAATGGTGAATCCTTTGTTATTTAAGGCTGTTGAAGGGAGTATTCATATGTTTGGCATCGAGGTTTAACAAAGTTAATAAACCTACTAATAAGGTGTACGAAAGATGATGTACCCCTATCTTCACAACAACACTTGAACCAATCTTGCAAAAAGGATGGTAGAGAAAGTATGAATAGTTATACCAGAACATCCTCCCCTTCCAATTCTATCTCTCTTATATACTTCAAGACTTCTACAATGTGAGTAATTGGAAGGCCTCCAAATATTGGAGGGTTTCTTGACCATTTTGTATCAAAATAACTCGGGTACCCTTGAAAATTTTTGAAATCAATAGTCATATATACTTGTTCCCATGACTCCATGATCCGATAATTTGGAAATATCACGGAATTGAGAGTAAGGTGGCACCTAGGAAAATGTTAGTGGAGTCACCAGATAATTTTATTGAAACTATCAAAGGGATGAGGGGATCACCCTCAATGGAGTTGTCGAGTAATCTTCTTAAAGTAAATTCTTTTGAGGAAAGGATTATCGAGAAGTTTCGTCTTTGAGGAGAATTGACTCAGTGTTCCCTGACAATGGTGCCAAAATGTTATCACACAATTTGTATTTAATCCAAAGGATAAGGTTGAGGAAAGGCAAATTGGCATAATGAAGGTTATCTATCACTGTCACCTCAATAAGATGCCTCTTTTTATTTAGGGTTGATGGCCTAGGGGAGACGTCCCCGGTGACCTGGGTGTTTGATAAGGCATGGCTAAGATGTCTATGAAAATGTCCCCTTTCATAAGTCACACTGATCCAAAAGTCTCGGGGTTTTAACCAATAAAATAGTGAAGTATCAATATGTACCTTCCCATAACAAAGCAACAAGAAAATATATCTTTCGCAAGTACAACTTGATGTTAGTACTTCATTAAACCATAGAATTTATCAATAAAAGAAATGACTGATATACAGTGAAGCAAACATAAATTTGTATCAACAATATTTATAAGGCAATAGATTCACTATAATCTAATCTACTAATTTAGTTGTTGTTCTTACTAAAGTAAGATACAACCATCTATTGTAGCATTAAAAGCATCTAAAAGCAATTGAAAAAATTGATTAATACAATGCCTTACTTTCTTCTAACAAATGGTAGTATTTTTATGTTAATGAGTGATTATTCTTGGTCATTTTGAAGCCACTTTAAAGGAACTTATAGTGAAGCTATTGTCTTATAAATATTTCTTCTACAAATTTATGTTTGTTTCACTGTATATCAGCCATTTCTTTTATTAATAAATTCCGTGGTTTTATGAAGTACTAACAACAATTTGTACTTGCAAAAGATATATTTTCTTGTTGCTTTGTTCCAGGAAGGTACATCTTGATACTTCACTATTTCATTGGTTAAAACCCTGGGAATTTCTGATCAATGTAACTTGTGAGAGGGGACATTTTCATAGACATCTTAACCTTGTCTTCTCAAACCCCTAGGTCACCGGGGATGTCTCCCCTGGTCCATCAACCCTAAATAGAAAGTGGCATCCTATTAAGGTGACAACGATAGGATAACCTCTGTTACACCAATTTTCCTTTCCTAAACCCTATCCTTTGGATTAAGTAGAAATTGTGCGATAACAAGACCTACCTACCAACTGTCTACCTCTGTTTATGAATATTTAGTAAGGTTGTTGAACTTTTCCATTGATGAAATTTTTAAGGATTCTAGATTCTCTTCCATTTGTTCCTTTGATAGGAGAATTGGGTTCATAATTAAATATGGATCCTCCACGTCTTTAGTTGAAACAACTAATTCTAACTCAATTCACTTTAAATATAACTCACCCCTTTTTACACTAGTGACATCACATTCAATCAAAATTTATATTAAACTTTTAATTCTCTTGAGCCAACATGCCTTTAATTTGTTTAAATGGATTGCTGAAGGAAAATCCTCTTATTTTTTCCAAAATTCACTAAGACCTCAAACCATTGCACTAAAAGTATATATATTTCCTTAATAAATTTATTCATTGTTTTCCAATTTTGCTTGAGGATAATTCATGAAGTGTGTCATTCTCAAGCCTAAAGAGACAAATCTAGTCGCCAAATCCCAAGTTTCAAGAATCAATGACATTCACTTTTGAATGTTTTCATAGAAATATACCGAAATAGAAGCTAGAAAATTTGATGTTCCTTTCAGTCTCTAGCTCAATCCTTGTCTTTCTTCTAGAGTCTTCAAGGGTTATATTGTAGCGATAGGACTGGAAAACAATGGTGGGGACATGATGGCACTTTCCAATTCTCTTACTCTATCTTTTAGAATTTCATTTTCATTTTCTATATCTCGAATTGAAAACATTAAACCTTCTCTTGTGGCCTCATGGAATTCCATGAATTTATAGGGTGGAACCCCTTGAAAGTCAAATCATGAATTCCATTTCTCTTGAATTTTCTTGTCTTTTGAATTCACTTTTTAAATGACTAAATTTATTGAATTTTCATTGAATGTAGCACAATGCAGGGTAAGAGAATATTCTTCAAATATAATTGGCTCTTCGGTAGACAATTTTATTACAATTGATCTTCTTTCTTGTATTTTATTTTCTTCACCTGCAATTTCTATTTCTTCAACATTTATGTCGAGTTCCATATCTTCCAGGCTAATTTCATGTCTGTGCTTATCTTCATCGTCTCCCTCGGTATTTGCATCTCTCTTCCTCTTACATGAAATTGGGAGTGTGTGTGACTTCTCAAGATTTTCCTTAGGATGGTTTCGTTCTCCTCTATCATTAGAATTATCAATTGAAGAATTTATCTGTTCATGAATTGAATTCTGGGGTTTTCCTTTCGTTGCGCTGCGTTTTTAAGAAAAAATTGGGTTTGTAAGATTATTTCATTTACAACTCGTCCTCCCTACATGTGTTGATCATTGGTACCGATTACTGTCTCAATATCCTCTTGAAATTTTCCACATGTAACCCTTGAGGGTTTTGACTATCATATTCTTCTTCCCAAAATAAAGATGTCTTGGAAAATGGCATGTTATTTCTTACTGACATCATGTGGGTCATAAATAAATGATTAGGGTCGAAACCGTTGACCTCATTAGCTTGCTTGAGGTTAAATAAATCAAATTGAGATGAGGTTTCATATAGATGGGAAATGGTTTTCATAGTTATTTCCCCAATATTTCATGGTAGCGGGATACTCTATTGTTTCCTTTTTTTCATTAAAAAGGTGAGCCCAAAATTTGTATTTTTTTCATGCCTCAATTATAAACAATTTATCAGAAACATAGTAGGGTAGGAATGAAGGTTTTTCATGTGAACAATAGAGTTTGATAATACTAAAATTTTCCATGGTTTCAAAGATTCCTTTTCCAACTAAGAAAGATGCAACCTCCAATGATAATCTTGATGCACCGGGTCCATACATTAACCTTATGAAAGAAGAGATAAAAGCATTGTGCACTTCAAAGAAGTTATACACAACCTTTTTCTTCCAAAGTGTAGGGTACCACATTTCTACATAGTCAAATTTGCAGTTAACTTTTTTGGCCAAGGGTAAGCATTTGAACACATGAAATTAAGTTACATTGAAAATAAAATATGAAGACATGTAAAACGTTTTACTCTTACGAAAATTTCCTAGGTGAAAACATAACTCACTTTAAATAATACTTGATCAATCAAAGATGGTATTCTCATGAACTGAAAATTATAGAGGAAATATTAGGAACAATAGATGTGGATTCATTTCAAGTTATCCTAGTAAATAACCGTGCCATTTATCTGTATGAATTATTTAATGAACATACCTGAATATTTGAGAGGTCTTCAGGAAAAATTATCGAGTCTTCAAGGTAGTCCTGCAGAAGTTCGAATCCTTCTCTCTTTGTATTAAGGAAATCTTCAACGTCGAAACTCTTCGAGACCATGGTTGGTTCAAGGAGTTTGAAAATCCTCTTAAATATTGAGGGGGATAAAGATATGGGAGATTCTCCCTGTAACTGAATAATTTTCCTTTCCTCATCAAACTTGTAAACACACCATGGAATCAATTCCTTAAAATCATACACCTCCGGAACATAACCTTCCAATGTGATTCCAGATGTCCAAATGTTGTTCAAATTATTTTCTTAGGGTGGTAATGTAGAATAATACCTATAAGCATGTGATGATTAAAATATATGGTCGTCTTATCCCAAAAGATTGATAATTTCCCCCAAAAACTGTTGTTTTCTTCAAGCCGACTTATTTAGTCAAGGTGACGAACTTTACAACAAATTTTTAAATTGTTATTATTGAAACACATTTTTTTATTTTAACACATTCGAGGGATCTTAACTCAAGTATTTTAAATGATAATTGGTATTAAAATTTATGGGAAGTTTTCTTGAGAAATTTGTCATTAATAACGATACTAACACCTATATGAGTGGTAGTCATTCCCGAAAAAATGATTTAATGCATGTTGGGAAACATGAAAGGACATGACATAAAACATTGTGGGGTGACAAAAAATCGGGATGATGAGCAAGAAAGACAAGTGAATGATTACGATAAGTGGGATGACATGAAGGAAGGATGACAAAAGAATAAGGTAAGGGTGGATGAGTGGGATAAGTGGAATGGTGTATGGTCGAGATAATGATATGGAAGGACCATGGATAAGTGGACAAGTGGGATGACATGATGAGGGACAACATGGTGGAGAAGTTATCGGGATATTTCTCTACACCCACTAGTGAATGTCTACTTTCAAAATGATTCTAAGTGTGGATAGTGCATAATGAAGGTCAAGGAAATTAAGTGAGTGTTATACGGGTCATAGAAGTTAGGTGTAACAAGGTAAAATGTTAGAAACCCACGGTGATGTTGAAATTTTCTAAGTATGGAGGAAAATTGGAAAGGAATATACAAGAAAAATTACAAATAAGATTTATCTCACTTATAGGAAAAGATGGTTGAACAAAGAATAGCATCTCAACAATGCCCATTGAAACATTATGTGAATTTGTTATAGCTTTGTCTCTACTTTGTAGTTTGAAAACAAATACATAACAACTTGAAGGCTGGTTATATAACCTAAGTTTGATATTGATCTAGGTTTGATAATCTTAATAATTATTTAGGAACACTGTTGAAAGTAGATTGTAATAATTATTCAAAATATTATTGAACCAATTTGTTTTTATAATTAGTGATGAACCAATTTACATACTATTTTCACTTTGATTTTTATTGTTTTATAATTAGTGATTGCTTTCAAAAGTTTAAGGATATATTGATATAATAAATATTGTAAAAAAATTGTTGAAACATATTCATGTTGAAATGGTTATATGAACTTGTCATAGCTTTGTCTCTACTTCTTTTGCAGTTTGAAAAAGATTATGTAAAGGTTACATTGTTATTATGAGTACTCTTCATATTTTTCTGTATATGTTTTGTGATTAAAGAGGGTACAAACTAACACATATGTGGCATGTCCATTGATTCCGATGGATATTCATTTTCTTCATTTTCTATAAATTGCCTCCTTTATCTTTGTTGCAAATTATCTTTATTATTGATTTCTATTTCTTTTTTTTGTGGTTCTATAATCCTCTTTTGAAATTTCAAATTAGGGTTTTGTTTATTTGGATTTATGATAAATAGTGTAATTTACTTGGGTCTGACTAGGTAGATGACCCTCGAGCCAAAACAAACTTCCCACAATTTCAGTCTAAGTTACTTGAAATCGAGCCATGTCCATGTTTCCTAGTGCCATGTACTACAACTACATATAAATATTTAGACACAACATCAATTGATGACATCATTAAATATGCCTTTTATCCCTTTGTCACCTTCCATTGTAATTTCCATTTCTCTCCATATTTCATGTATGTGATTTGTGAGAAAAGAGGATACCCACTAACACAGATGTGGACTATGTCCATTGATTTTAGGTGGGTATTCATTTCTATTCTAGAATCTATCTATTATTAATAAGGGAATTTTATAAGTAATTTTTCTTGATGGCCTTTCTATTTTCCTGGTGATTTTCAGTAATGTGAATTTTTGTTGATTTTAGTTTTAATAATGTGAATTCCAATAGTTTTATTTGACAAATATGATTTTTTCTCAACTTAAACCTACATATTCTTTTAATATTCATCATATCACTTCTAAGTGGAGAAAGATATATTAATGTTTCATAACTAAAGAAATACATACATACATATATTTGGTTTCAACTTTAAATTATGACCAACATTGTATATTTTTTGTTTACTTAATATTTTATAATTTTTTAAAGTGCCAAGTGTCAGCTCCATGGTGAGCATGGAAGGAATTGCACATCTCCCTCTTACTAGGTTGTAGAAAGTGTCTCTCCATGCAAAAATGCATAAAACTAGAAATTATTATGAAAACAACCAATACTTATTTGCAAGTAATAGATATGTAACCACATGAGAGTTGAACACTATATGAAGTACCCAAGTAATGTGTGGAAACCCACTTTAAATTCAAATTTCATTCAAATTTCATTTAAATTCCATAATACCATGTTATAAGCACATGTGCTCAACGATTGCATCATGCAACCCATTACCCGACACTATAACAATATAGAGATCATCAAACATGAAAAAACCACTTTTATCTCCAATATATCTAGCACTCATTTTGATATTCTCTCTGTTAGTGATTCTCTGGCTTAGGCAAAGCCATACCCTTCTACTATTACACTCCCTTGGTATTTCTTTCTAATCCATAGCAAGGATGTTCCTAAACATGGTATCATTGGAAGGATATTGAATAATGGTGTAGTTATTGGAATTTTCTTAGCAATTAATATCCATTAGCAAGTCCAATAAAATGTAACTCTCTAATAATACAACTTAGTTTGAATTATAGGTTCTTATTGAAATGATATTTACCATGAAATTATAATCATATTATTGACATTTTCTCAACATAACCCTCATAGGTTATCATTATCTTCACATAACTTTCTAACATAATTTCCCAACATAATCTTCTCATAGCTCTCAACCTTTATCCCCTTCTCAAGGTGAGAGTGCTCCACTCTTTTATAAGAAAATGATGAGTAGAGGATACCAATGGGAGACTATTAAATTTGGAAAAATCCAATAGCTAATGAAAATGCAATAACTAAATAGGACACATCCCAATATTCCTTCTCAAGGTGAGAGTGCTAGACTCTTTTATAGGAAAATGATGAGTAGATGATAACAATGGGAGACTATTAAAGTTGGAAAAATCCAATAACTAAATAGATCATCTCCCAGTATTCAAAGTTGTTCCCTCCATGCGTAAATACAATATTATTAAGTTAATAATATTTAGAGACAAAATTATAGAATGTTTTCACATAAAGATAAGTGGAGAACATATAAACCCATGACTCATAAGTTATTTGATAAAGGAGACCCACCCCATACTAAAGGGTGACATGAATCTTACATTAGATTAATTATTTCAATAAGTAATATGGTTATTCAAGAGTATTCTTTTGTAAATGAGATATTTTCGAATAATTTTTTTATATAATTTATGTCTATTGATTTATATATATTGATTTTGTCACATGAGTAATGAGTAGGTATTCATATGCATTCTCTCCGCCATTAATATTTTCTCCATTATGTGTGGAACAATAGCCACCTAATGCCTAATGTTATTGTCTCTATTGCAAACTCATCTGTATAATAATGTGGTTGTATTGTTTCTCTTGTAAACTCATTAATATGTATAGTAATAAACAAATTTATAATAAAATATAATGCATCATAATTTAATTATAATTAAATTATATAGTATATTTTTTTTAAATAAATAAAAAAATAGTATATGGCGGCGTTCACTTGACATCATATGACTGTGAAGTACCAAATGAGTGAAACAGGGTAATCTGACTAACCGTCGCTCATTCCATGAGTGGTGGTTTTGACATATTGAAGAACATGACATCGAGACTTTGGAAAGGGTGGTTTCAGAAAACTGCCTTTCACCCTGATGTATCTCAAGACTTGGGTATTATCTAGAATTTTTATGGTGATAACACTAGGAAATCAGAAGAGACAATTATGATGTGTATTGAACTAAAATGATTCATATTTTTCATTAATTGTTGAAGTTAGTTAGCCTGATAAGTTTTGATGGTTGCACGTTTTGAAGAATTAACAAAAACTAGATCAGATCAGATTAGTGTAGAGTCCATAGGAATGGAAGAGGCACAGGAGAATTACAGTCATCAAGATGAGAGTAGAGGGATGGATTTCCATTTGGGCATTGAAGGAACAAACTCCAATGGAAATGGAGAAGAAAGGAATGAAAACATGAATATGGAAAAGACTATGAAAAATTTACAGAAGGATGTCCAAAGCCATAAATATGACAATGAAAGGCTTATGAGAGCCAAGGAGCAACATGATGACTTCAACATGAAGTTATTAGAGGGATTTCACATAATAGAAAATAAACTGGATAAGGAGAGTGACTCAAGCAAATCTAGAAGTCACAAGACTTCGGATGAGAAAATAAAAGAAAGAAGTGTTAGCAGACATCACCATCACTCCCCAAGGCATTCCAATAAGAGAGAAGTCATCATCTCAAGTCCATCCCCCGTCAGAAGGCATAAGATATCTGGGGTGGATGAGCTATGAGGAGAAATGAACAAAATCAAACCTCCTACATTTGTTGGTGAGCACAAGAAGGATGAAGATGAAGAAACATAAAGTATTTTCAATTGCATAATTATTCTTCTCATGCAGAAGGTAGAATTGCTATCTATCAACTCAAGGGAAAGGCATCCATGTGGTGGGATTAGCTTGTGCAGGTGCATCACATTAAAGAGAAAAGTGTTACTTGGAGGGAGTTCAAGAAGTATTTTGAGAAGAAATACTTCACTAAGAGATACTATGACAAGAAAATGAAAGAGTTCTTTGAACTGAGTCTTGGAAGTATGACCATAGATGAATATGAGAGAAGCTTTCTAGAATTGTTGAAGTATGTCTCTTTCATCAAGGATGAGACAGCCAAAATTTGAGTGGATTTCCATCATTCATCAGTGAAAAAATATAGTATGATGAACCCAAGACATTGGAAGAGACCATAAGGTGAGATAAATGCCCATATGATCAACAAAAAACAAGGCCATCTTTCCAAAAGGCTTGGGAAGGAAAAAATAAATTCAATATGGATCAGAGGAAGAAGGGAACTAAGCCACCATTATTTAGAAATAATCCACAGGGACGGAAAACACCTAAAGAACCTAGAATGATTGACATAGGGATTCAAAGGCCAAGGCAACCACCTATTCAATGTTGGGGTTGTAAAGGAGATCATAGGTTCAGTGATTGTCCTCACATAAGTGAAAAAGGATGGGTTGTTCACAATGCACAACAAGATGAAACAATGGGGGACATGGGTAGAAATGTGCCAAGGATCTATGCAGCCCTGGACAAAAAGAAAGCAAAGTATCAGTCCCACATGATTGAAGTGGAAGGTATGATCAACAACCAAACCATTGTTATTTTAATTGATTCAGGAGATAGCCATAGTTATATAGACCCTAAGATGGTGGACAGTTTACATTTTCCAAGAAGAAAGTATGGGAAATCTTGGTTGGTGCAGCTGGCTATGGGAGACAGAAGAAAATTTAATGAGATGGTTAAGTCATGCCTCATGGACATGAATGGGCTGAAAACCAAGGCAGATTTGAACATCTTTCCTTTAGGTTCCTATGACTGTCTAATTGGGATGGATTGGTTGGACCAACTGTTGATACTGAGAGGGGGGTGAATCAGTATCAAGTACAATTTAAAACCTTTTTCAACTTATACTTAAACCATTCAACTATATACAATGAGCAATGAACAATAGTATAAGAGTTACACCAATACACCACAATACACCATGCACAATATATGATAAATAATCAATAATTATTGTTCAAGGGAAGTAATGACTTCCAAAGGTAGCTACAACTTCCAAATGTAAAGGGAGGGATAAAAATCCAAGAGGAAGATACAATCCTCCAATATCAAGAGAGAGTTGAACTCTCCATCCTTGCCCCTTCTTTCCACCCAAGAATATATGAGAGATAATACAACTTTACATTAAATCATCACCATCAACCAATCATCGCATAGAACCTGATAATGCTTCTTGAGACTTCTTCAATTTGTGCAATTCTTCAATTCTTGGAGTATTCTGATCCTATATATAATATTACTCAATGTATTCTTTGAAACTCCTCCAATTTTCACTCCTTGAATCCTCCCCAAAAAGAGGTTATAGAAAGAATGGTAGATTTTATTCAATTCTGGTCTATTCAGGAGAGTGAACTTGTAAAAATATCCTTGCGCTCAATAATTAACATCTGATTCTGAAACTTGCACACAAGAAACTACAGTCTGTTCTCTTTCCAATGAAACTTGTCCCACTTAATTTGGATTCTCGATGAAGACGTTATGACTATTTTACCCGGAACACCTGTTTATTGACTAGCTTTAGGACTGGTCACAAACCCTATCTTCCACAGAGTGTATCTCCATAATTATAGCGAATCAAGAAATAAATTTTTTAACAAAGGTACTTTGATATGTCTTCTCAGTACCATAGCGATTTCACCATATGAATCGTTCTAGAAAAAAAGTTATAGCAAAAATGGTAAGATGACCTGAAAATACCATACCTTATAACACATCACCAAAAGACTTCATCCTCCCTTGAAATCTGGCCTTCTTTTCTTCTTATGACCTATGAAATTTGAATTGTATCAAATGAATGTATAATGATGTTTATTTATACCATTTATGTCACTTCCTTTTAACATTAGGGCCAACCTTACACTTTCTTATTTTGTAATTCTTTTCTTTAATTATCTTTAGGGCCTACATGTACTTCCTTCTTCAATTCACTTTGTCATCTTCAAAAATTCATTTCTCCTCAACCATGAGGATTCACATGATGTGCCACATGACACCAGAAACAACATGATGTATACTATCCATCCATGGGTGTTGTATCTACATGTGCATTTTCCTTCATGTCTAAATACCTTCATCAATCTTGCGGTCCAAAACCTATGACTAGGGTTGACATCAATGACAACAACCAATCTTCCAACACCAACATCATGCTCTCCTAGACTATCATAACAAAGAATTTACTTTCTTAGATGAGGAAGGGAAACTAAGGAAAGTGCAACGGAATTCCCAGAGTAGTAACCATTAGATACATTTCAGCATTGCAACTAAAGAAATGTTACAAGAAAGGGTGTCAAATATTTGCAACTCATATAGAAGAGACACCTAAAGATAAGGTGCCAAATTTGGAAAATTATGCAGTCTTGAAAGAATTTGAAGATGTGTTCAAGGAAGTACCAGGACTACCCCAAAAGAGAGACATTGGTTTCTCTATAAATCTAATGCCTGGAGAAACTTCAGTGTCAAAGACTCCTTACAGAATGAGTACACTAGAATTGAAGGAGTTGCAAATGCAGCTTGAAGAACTTATGAAGAAGGGGTATATACAACCAAGTGTGTCACCTTGGGGTGCCCCAGTCTTGTTTGTAAAAAAGAAAGATGGAACATTAAGATTGTGCATTGACTTCAGACAGTTGAATAAAGTGACTGTTAAGAACAAGTATCCTCTGCCAAGGATTGATGATCTCTTTGATCAATTGAAGGATGCAAAGATATTTTCAAAGATAGATATTAGATCAAGATACCATTAGGTAAGGATTAAAGAGGAACATATCAGTAAGACCACCTTCAGGACAAGGTATGGTCATTATGAGTTCAAAGTGGTGCCATTTGGGTTGTCAAATGCACCAACTGTTTTCATGTTCTTAATGAATGGTGTTTTCCGAGAATATCTAGACAAGTTTGTCATTGTCTTTTTGGATGACATTCTTATATATTCTAAATCATAGGAAGAGCATGAACATAATTTGAGGATGGTGTTGCAAGTATTAAGGGAGAATCAATTGTATGCCAAGTTGAGCAAGTGATCATTTTATCAGAAACAAATTCATTATTTGGGGCATATCATTTCAAAGGATGGGATAGAGGTGGATCCTGAAAAGATAGAAGACATTAGAGAATGGTCAACGCCAAAGAATGTGACAGAGGTGAGATCATTCATTGGTCTTGCAAGATACTACAAAATATTTATTGAAGGATTCTCAAAGATTTCACACCCAATCACTTCCTTGCAAAGAAAAGGTGTGAATTTTCAGTGGACACTGGATTGCAAAAACAGTTTCCAACACTTGAAACAATTATTGACAAGTGCTCCAATATTAAGGATTGAATACCCAAATGAAGATTTCATTGTATGCACAGATGCATGTAATGAAGGACTTGGTGGAGTCCTTAGTCAAAATGGGTTTGTTATATGTTATGAATCAAGGAATTTGAAGGAGCATGAAAGAAACTATGCCACTCATGATTTGGAGTTGGCAGCCATAGTGCATGCCTTAAGGAAATGGAGACACTACCTCATGGGGAAGAGGTTTGAGCTAAGAATAGACCACAATGGTCTGAAATATTTATTTGATCAACCAAATCTAAATGCTATGCAAAGCATATGGTTAGAATTTCTAAGAGAATATGACTTTGATATAAAGCATATCAAGGGGAAAGAGAATAAAGTGGCTAATGCACTCAGCAGGAGGGTACATGAACTACATGATACAACCATTAACATGTATCTGAATGATATTAAAGGAAAAATTTTGGAGGATGCAAATGAAGATATGCAATACAGAGAATTGGTAGCAAAGCTACAGTAGGGTAAGATGTCACAAAAGGTGGATAATTATAATTTGGGAATAGATGAAATACTATTGCACAAGAACATAATTTTTGTTCCAAATGTCTAGGACTTGAAACGCGTGATTTTGCATGAAATGCATAATGTCCCTTATGCAGGGCACCCTGGATATCAGAAATCTGTGGCAGCGGTCAAGAGCCATTACTTTTGGCCAGGTATGAAGAGAGAAATTGATGAATACATCGCTAGATGTATGGAATGCCAGAAAGTTAAAGATGAGCATAGGCACCCAACAGGGTTGTTGCAACCTTTGCCCATTCCTGAATGGAAGTGGGAAGTGGTGACAATAGATTTTATTACGGGATTGCCCAGAACATGCAAGATGCATGATTCGATCATGGTGGTGGTAGATAAGCTTACCAAAGCCGCCCATTTTATTCCACTAAAAAATACTCACAAGGAAGAAGATGTTCTTGATATTTTCATGAAGGAAGTAGCATGATTGCATGGAATTCCTAAAACAATTATGTCCGACAAAGACTCGAAATTCACCTCGAATTTTTGGAAAGGATTATTCAAAGGATTCAGAATGAATCTGAACTTTAGTACAACTTATTATCCTGAGTCTGATGGATAGACAGAGAGAGTGAACATAGTGATAGAAGACATACTGAGAATGTATGTGATGGACAAACCATCGAAATGGGAGGACTACCTGCACTTGGTAGAATTAGCTTACAACAATGGGTATCAGGCATCGTTGAATATGATCCCATTTGAAGCACTTTATGACAAAAAGGTGCAATACTCTAGTGAGCTGGGATAATCTAGCTGATAGGATAGTAGTTGGGCTAGAGTTGCTTAAGGAGATGGAGGACCAAATGATAAAACAATTAAACAGAATTTAAAAGCTACCCAAGACAGGAAAAAAAGTTATGCCGCTAAGAACAAAACCCATAGAGAGTTCAAAGTGGGTGATCATGTTTTCCTGAAGGTGAAAGCTAACAAGGGTTCCCTGAAGCTGGGAAGCTGCACCATGTTGGTAGCTAGATTTTGTGGGCCATTTGAAATCCTAGAGAGGATTGACCTAGTTGCTTATATGATTGCATTTCCAGCATCTATGTCTGTTCATAATGTATTCCATGTATCATTACTAAAGAAATATATACCTGATGCTAATCATGTTATTGATTGGAATGTGATTCAGGTGGAGCAAGAAGGTGCTTTTCAAGTGCATCCGTTGTGAATTTTGGACTGGAAAATCAAGCAGCTCTAGAATCAAGACATCGGGCTTGTAAAGGTCCAATGGACCTGGTACTGTCCTGAGGACACTACTTGGGAGTGTGAGGATGCAATGAAGACATAATACCTGCATCTTTTTGAGGATTTTTGAAAATTTTGTTGTATATGGGTATATGATGCACTGAGGACAATGCATAAATAAGGGGAGGGTATTGTAATATCCCTCAGCCAAACCCAATTGTAAATGTAATGTAAGCGTACTTAATTTGGTGAGCTATTTTGACATCATTTTGTAATGCACCTTTCATGGCATAGTGCATGCATGTACTGAGTACTAAAATGATGTAGTGTGCACATTCCCGTATACCGCACGTAGTAACTAAAGTGCGCATAGTATGGAGATTAGCAAGACTTGTGTATATGATATGTGTTATAGGATGGTGAGCCAATTATTATAATCTAGGATGCTTATGTTTTTGAATTAGGCAAGTGCACCTAGATGTTAAAGGCCAGTGAACCTATTTTGTATATGTCTCATGATTAATATAAAATACATCGTTGCGTGCAAACCGACCACGATAAAAGATATGGGGGACTAAACTTCACCAGTTAGGGAAAGGGAGGGCCAAAAGTTAAGGGAAAGTGCTAAGCTAGAGAGCTTAAGACAAAAAGGAATATTATATTAATATTTCTGAAAACATAAAGTATGGATAATTATTTTATCCTAAGTTATAAAGTTGGGGACAAGTGGACCAAAGTAGCTTCCAACATGAAAAGTGTCAAGTTGGGGACATGCATACTTATCATGGGGACTTAGCTCATTTTCACACCTTCTCCATCATTCAATCATCCTTTCAATGATTCCATGACCATTTCACTCACGTAGTCAATTATCATTCAGGCCTTCATTTCACTATATATGAACTTGCTTCCATAACCATTTCCTGTTGGTGTACCTGGTTATATTGGGAGAGGGATTGAAGAAGCAGGTTGTCAGGCCCATGGGAAATTCAAGAGGTGGGTTGTCATGCCCATGAGAAATTCTCTGAGCGAGAGAATTGTTGAGGAATTGATTTCCTGAAGGTGCTAAACTGCAGCTAGAGTTCTCTAAGACTTCCTATCCGACCTATTGCTAAAGCCCTGGAAGGGAAGTGGGGCAGCCGAGGGACTATTGAGAAGAGAAGGGGCACACTTCCTTGGGTGGGGAAGGCATGTGGGGAATGAGAGGCTATAGGCTGTTAGTTGAGTGGGCACCTGAGATATAGTCTTTCCTATTCTCTATGAGTCTTTAGCCTGGTAGGAATCCCTTTACCACAGTGGAGTTCAGTCCCAGCTCAGGGGTGACTCACTGTTGAGAGTGATGAACAATGTAGTATAAGGCTGGGAGGTTCGTGGACAGTTTGGACGTAGTTGGTGACAATATTTCCAAGATAAGTACCTATTATCACACTAAGTTTCCTTGGGTCTTTAGTTTGATTAATATTTTTTTTAAGACTTAGATTTTAATTTTTTGAGTCTCTTCCTCTTAAAGTTTGATGTTAGGTTCATCTTAGAAGATTAAAGTTTTGAGTCATAGTTCTTGTTTGGTCCTCAATTTGGTTTATGGTTCTAGAACCTCTTTATCTCATGACTCATTTTTTATCCCCATCATGAGTTGTCCCTAAATTGACTCCTCCCATTGCTAAACTAATGTGACTCCTCTTCCTCTTCACTCATGACCTAGTAATCATGACTCATTGTAGTCACTTACCTATCCAATCATTTTTTGATTTCAAAGCGCTGCCTACTCATTAGGAAATTTCGTAGCGCCTATCACGTTTATCATCCGTCCACTCCAAGTCATGATTGCCACGATTGAGACCGTGTCCCTTGTTTTCAGTGCCAAAATTCAATTAAAGTGCCTTGAAAAGATCTTGCATTTATGATCCTTGGTAACAATTTCTAAATTTTGAAAAGTTCAACAGTGCTGCACAGCGTAATTTTGCCAATTCCTATCAGGCGATCGCATGTCAACTAAATATGATGCTGTGAGAGATTCCAGGGCCGGAGTTTCCTCAATATCATCCTAAGATCGCGCTGAAGATCTCAATAGGTGTCAACTTTACAGGTATCCTGTGCTGCCTCCTTTGCATATTAATTTTCACAGGAAATTTGTGCTCGAGTTTTGTAAATGTGCTTGCCCATGTCCATGGTTTGATTACTGTCGTTTTCTTTAACCATTGAAGTCATAGGCCTGTAATAGTTTATCCTCTGTGTATGCGTTGCACTACCCAGAGGCACTGCTCAAACACTCTTTGTTTTCCTCTCTCCCTTTCATCCTATACAAAGAGCTATTCTAGATTACCCCGTCACAGTCTACGCTCTAAAAATCTTGTACAAGTCTAAAGGTCTATTTCCCATAGTCAAGCTCGGATTTCTAAGCACTAATAATTTTTAATGGCCATCTTTGTGCATTTGAAACCTGAATTGAAGATTTCTATTCATTAGCATCCCTTAAGCCTCTTGAGAACCCTCATTTTGAGTCATGGAGACCCCTCAGTCGAAGAAAGCACACAAAGGTGGAAAGATAGTTAGGAAAAAACCTATGGACATGTGCCTTTTTGACACAGAGCCCATGGAAAGGGAGATATTTCAAAGAGAAGGATGCCTCTCTTTCTTCCAGAACATACAGAGAGGTCATCCAGAGGTAGAAAAATAGTTTTCATTAAATTTTGATGGCAAGAAAACCAGAGTTGGGGATTTGGAATTTGAGGTAACTGAAACCTCCATCTCAACTGCAACAGGGATTCCCATTTCAAGTGAAAAGTGGTTCAAGGCCATGGTTTTGAGTTCACCCTTTATTAAAGATCTCTTCAAGCATGAATATCGTGCCAATGAGTTGTCTAAGAGTATGCCAAGGAATCAACTGATCGAGTAGTTTGATAAAATTTTGAAAATCATACAAAGATATTTTTCTTGTGAAGGGAGATTTAACACCTTGTATCATTACCACATAAGGTTGTTGTTACATTTTAATGGTAAGATTGAGATGAATGTTCCTTATTACCTGTTGAGGAGTATAGGTAAAATGTCATATAGGGTGCAAGCCAAATTTAAGGATGTGGATTCTATCCTTTTCCACTCTAGATTGATCAGAATGTTAGTCTCTGAAGAGTTGGGAAAGAAAGAGATCTCATGGGAGAATTTTTTGGTTACTTCTCACTTCAAGATGGAGCCAATACCTACTCCCCAATAACAGATTACAGTTCCTTCAGAATCCACCAATACTAAAGCAGGTATCAATAAGAAGAGAAAGGGAAGAGCCCCTATTTTAGAAATCAACAAGTAGGTCATGGAAGCCGAGGAGGAAATTTGTCCTTCTCCACATAGAGATTTCTTACCCCCACCTCCACCAGGGTTAGAAGAAGTGCCTTCCTCTACCAAGTTGGCATACAAGAGAGGGAATAAGCTTCTCTTTCCCTCTTCCCCTCCAACAGTCGAAATCAAGGGTAAAAGACCTTTCACTAGGTCATCAATTCCTAAGGAGGTTTTCAAAGAGTAGTCTTTACCAGAAACCCCTAGGCATAAGGAGAAAGGAAAAAGCATTGAAAATCATTTGGAGGAGAAATAAGAAACCCCTATTCAGAGGAAGAAGGGTAAAGGTACCAAAAGACCTTTGGAGAGGAAAGAGGAAGTCTTTGTGAAAGATTTTGAAGAGCTTGTGAAGAACAAAGGAGAAGTTGTTGTGCAAGAGAAGAAGCATAAAGGAAAGGGTTTTGAGAAGGTTGATGAAACACATAAGCAAATCCATGTATAGATGGAAGAAGAGGATGAGAAGAAGCCTATTGAGACTATGCATGCCTCTAGTGCCCCTGGTGGTCAGACCTTCAAGAGACTTATCAGACAACTTAAGGAGTCAAGAAAAGAAGTGGCTAATTTGAAAAAGGAAGCCATGTCTGAAAGAGTCACGATGGTAGAGATTATGGATGGCTACATTCATACCCTTGACTTGTCAAGATTTGTAGCAAGGAGGTCTCAACCCCTACATAGACAGATCCATAATCTCTACAGGCAGAACATAGGCTTCTAGGCTCAGAATAGGAAGCTAAAGGAAGAAATAAAGCATTTCCAAGATGAGCTAGCCCAAAGGAATTTACAAGTGTTGGTTGAGGCTGCCATTGAAGATCACAAACCAACAACTAAGGAGAGCAAAATTACATTGAAGAATCTTGCCAGTGCTAAGAAGAAGAAGTCTACTGAGTGAATTGAAGACACTCTTTCTACCAGAAAGAGTGTGAGGCTAAGTGTCAAGATGAAAAAATAGTTGGTAAGGGCTAAGCTCCATTTTTGGGGATTGTTCCTTTTTGGGAGGGTTAAATAATATGCAAATACTATCTTTTCCATCTATATAGGCTTCTAGGCGTTTAGCTATATGGATTTTGAGTTTTTTCTAAGTGCTAGCTTCACTCAATGGTAAAATCACTACCTATGGTATAGTCAAGGCACCTAAGTAAAATGGTTTTTTCATTATGGAAGGAAACAATCCTCTTTGCACATGTTCTAGATTCAAAGATGTTGTGTTTTGGCATTGCTACCTAGAACTTTATGCAGACACAATGTAAGTGGTGTTGTGTAATATTCCATAGAGTGTAGAATTGGTATACGGGTCCAAAACAGGGGCGCTACCTACAGGCGCTACATAATATTTGGCAGGGAGTAGGTTTACACACAGGCACAACATAGGGGCGCTACCTAATATTTCAACAGAGGATAAATGTTGGCACATATATGCAGCACAGGGGCGCTACCTACAGGTGCTACCTTCTCCCCTTGTTCTGTTTTAGGGTGCACTATCCAGAGTTTCTACTCAAGGAAGTTGCCAACAAACACCGAGAATCTATGAGGACTAGGACAAAAACCTTGGATAAGTTGATGATGGAGAAAGTTACAAAAGTAGCAGCTGGCATGCTGAGGAAAACTATAGGCTCCAAAATGACACATGGAAAAATAGGAGCTGAGTAGTAAAAGAGGATCAAATCAATTAGAAGCATGACTAGATTAGTCACCAACATGTTCATGTTTTATAGCATAGGTTGTTTTCTTAGTTGTTACAAAAAATAAATGTTTAATAGATTTTCAAGGGAAGGAGGTCAGCTCATACCTCCAACTGTTGCCTCCCTTTTTGTTATAAATAGATAGATCAATTACTTTAGTAGGTTCAGATAGTTGAGCAAGGCACCCTTTATTTTGTAAAATTTTGATGAAGTGACTATGATCTAGTGATGTATTGAAATTAAGACTTTTTGGCTAATATAAATCAGCTTCCTTTCCAGTCTATTTGCTTTAGTTGCTAAATGTTCATGCTTTGAAGGATTCACATGAATTATTGTGGTGATGTGATGGTGGATGTTTGATCATTATATTATCATGATGTTTATTTAGCTTTCTTAGTTTCTGATATCAAGAAGGTCTTGTGATTAGAAACTTTCTTCCTTATACTATTGTAGACCTGATGTTTGCAACAATCCCTACACTCCTCTCACTCAAGTTTCCCTCTATTCATACTTACTCCCAAATTATTGGTATAAGTTAGCCAAGAAATTAATTGTTGGTGCATGCTAGCCCTGTTGTCTGAGTTAGAACATTACCATTTGAGTCCTTTTCCATTTGACCCATTAATACACTCTATCATTCACATATAACTTGATGGGTACTGGGCTTGCCTTCCATTCAATCTGAAGGTGACTCCTAGTACAAACATTCTTGGCACCGTTGTCGGGGAATGATTTGAATACTTTTCCCTGGGATTAAAATGACACAGTATTCTAGTTCTAAAGGTGCATTAGAAGTCAATGCTTTGAAGATTGCAGACTACACCTGGAAACTCCATTGTTTAAGCTCTAGCACCTAAAGGCAGACATATGAGATCAAATCCACAACTACCTTTGGTACCAACTGAGGCTGACCCAAAAAAGATAATCAAGAAGGGAAAAGCTTCCCAAAAAAGTTTTTCTACTACTGCTACAAGTGTGTCTGGTCAATTTCCTGATTCTACTCTTGATACTCCAACTATTTTATCAAGTAATCTTCCTTTATCTTCTGTTGAAGTATCTAAAAAACTTGATTTTGAAGAGTTTCCTGTTGAATACTCTTCCTTTTAGACTGAATTGAAGTAGGAAAACATTTATATATTTTCTTCCCCTGATACTGAGAAGTGTTTCAGTCTTGATAGTTTTGAAGATTTCCTTACATTAGGTTTTGCTACACCTCTTTCTATTAAAACTTTTGCTGCCAAAGAAGTAGGAACTTCATCTCCCTCCTAGAACTTACCATCCTCTTCAAAAATTCAACCTCTTATTGTGAAAATTGAGCCCCCCCCTTTATCCATTCCTTCCTCTTCTACTATACATACAGTCAAGTTTCCTTCTCCTTCTTGTTCACCAAGAATCCAAAATCAAATGACGATTGTTAACCCCCCTGCTAATAGGATGGATGCCATAGTGGCTGCAAGATACACTCCTCTCACTCAAGTCTTCCCTCTATTCATACTTACTCCCAAACTACTGGTAGAAGCTATCCAAGACCTCAATTGTTGGTGCATGATAGCCCTGTTGTTTGAGTTAGAACATTACCATTTGAGTCCTTTTCCATTTGACCCGTTAAAACACTCTATCATTCACATATAACTTGATGGGTACTAGGCTTGCCTTCCATGCAATCTGAAGGTGACTCCTAGTGCTAACAATACCAATCATGTGATAAATTTACATATTGCATTGTTATTTATGTGCTGATGTTACAATTTAGCATATGTGTGATTATAAATGTCTATATGTTTATGGGTATTTCCCTGTATATGATGCATCTCTATGTTTATTGTTATTTCAGTATGAAATCGTATATTTACATAATGTAGTTGTTTGTTTACATTTATATGTAAATATTCCGCAAGAGCGTTGTATTTATATGTTATAATTGCATGCAGTTAAAGGGAAAATTTATGTGGCATAGTTCAGTTGAATACTAGGTATGTTACAGTATGTTCTGCAGTGAGAGAACAAAAGTTTTCCCTCGTGCAACATGGCCTGGCCATGGGTGGGCAGGGATGTTACAGTATGGTATACCATATTGTATCGTCCTTGACTACCCATGGCTAGGCCATGCTACACAAGGGAACACTTTATATACCATATTGTAATGTCCCCGGCCACCCATGGTCAGGCCACGCTACACGAGGGAACACTTTATATACCATACTGTAACGTCCCCGACCACCCATGGCCGGGCCATGCTACACAAGGGAACACTTTCATTCTCTCACTGCAGAACATACTGTAACATACCTAGTATTCAACTGAACTATGCCACATAAATTTTCTCTCTAACTGCATGCAATTATAACATATACATACAATGCTCTTGCGGAATCTTTACATATAAACGTAAACAAACAACCACATTATGTAAATATACAATTTCATATTGAAATAAAAATAAACACAGTCATGCAACATATCTAGCGAAATACCCATAAACATATAGAAAATTATTATCACACATATGATAAACTGTAACATAAGCATGTAAATAACAATGTAGCATGTAAATTTATCACACAATTGGTACTTATGTTGGAAATATTGTCACCAACTGTGTGCAGACTGTCCACAAACCTACTAGCCTTAGACTACACTATTCATCACTCTTAACGGTGAGTCACCCCCAAGATGGGACTAAACTCCACTTGGGTAAAGGGATTCCTACCAGGCTAAAGGCTCATAGACAATAGGAAAGACTTCGTCTTAGGTGCTCACTCAACTAACAACCTACAACCTCTCATTCCCCACATGCCTGCCCCACCCAAGGAAGTGTGCCCCTTCTCTGCTCAACAGTCCCTTGGTTGCCCCACTTCCCTTCCAGGGCTTCAACAACAAGCTGGACAAGAAGTCTCAGAGCAATGTAGCTATAGTTTATCACCTTCAGGAAATCAATTCCTCATCAATTCTCTTGCTCAGAGAATTTCTCATGGGCCTAAAAAACCGCATCTTCATTTTCCCACGAGCCTAACAACCCACTTCTTTAATCATGCTCCCAAGCTAACCAAGTACACCAATAGGAAATGGTTATGGAAGCATGTTCAGATACAATGAAACAAATGTATGAAGGATAACTGACTGCCTGAGTGAAATGGCCATGGAATCATTGACTGAATGACTAAATGATTAAAGGAATCATGGGAGAGATCATCGTCTGAATGATGGATAAGGTGTGTAAATGAGATAAGTCCCCACGATATGTATGCATGTCCCCAACTTGACACTTGTCATGTTGGAAGCTACTTTGGTCCACTTGTCCCCAACTTTAGAAGTTAGGATAAAATAATTATCCATACTTTATGTTTTAAGAAATATCAATATAATATTCCTTTTTGTCTTAAGCTCCCTGGCTTATCCTTTTCCCTTAACTTTTGGCCCTCCCTTTTCCTAATTGGTGAAGTTTAGTTCCCCATCTCTTTTATCATGGTCGGTCTGCGTGCAAGGATGTATTTTATATTAATCATGAGACATATACAAAATAGGCGCACTGGCCTTTAACATCTAGGCACTCTGACCTAATTCCAAAACATAAGCATCGCAGCTTATAATAACTGCCTCACCAGCCTATAACACATATCATATACACAAGGCTCGTTGACCTCCATACTACGCGCACTTTAGCTACTGCGCCCAGTATCCGGGAATGTACACACTACATCATTTTACTGCGCAGTTCATGCGCACACTAAGCCATGAAAGGTGTATTACAAAATGATGTCAAAACAACTCACCAACTTAAGTACACTTACCTTACATTTACAATTGGGTTCGACTGAGGGATATTACAATCCCCTCCCCTTATTTATGCACTGTCCTCGGTGCATCACATACCCATATACAACAAAATTTTCAAAAATCCTAAAAAAGATGTGGGTATTTTGTCCGCATTGCATCCTCATGCTCCTAAGTAGTGTCCTTAGGCCCATACCAAGTCCATTGGACCTTTACAAGTCCTATGGCTCGATTCCGGAGCTGCTTGATTTTCTCTTCCAAAATGCGCACCAGATGCACTTGAAAAGAGCCTTCTTGCTCCACCTGAATCACATTCCAATCAATAAGATGGTTAACATCAAGTATATATTTCTTTAGCAATGATACATGGAATACATTATGAACAAAGATAGATGCAGGTAATGCAATCATATAAGCAATTGGGCCAATCCTCTCTAGGATTTCAAATGGCCCACAAAATCTATCTGCCAACTTGGCGCAGCTTCCCAGCTTTAGGGAACTGTTGTTAGCTTTCACCTTCAGGAAAAAATGATCACCCACTTTGAACTCTTTGTGGGTTCTGTTCTTGTCGGCATAACTTTTCTTCCTGTCTTGGGCAACTTTTAAATTCTGCTTAATTTTTATCATTTGGTCCTCCATCTCCTTGAGCAACTCTGGCCCAACTACTGTCCTATTAGTTGGATTATCCCAGTTCACTAGAGTATTACACTTTCTTCCATAAAGTTCTTCAAATGGGCTCATCTTCAACGATGTATGATACCCATTGTTGTAAGCGAATTCTACCAAGTGAAGGTAGTCCTCCCATTTCGATCGTTTGTCCATTGCATACATTCTCAGTATGTCTTCTATCACTTTGTTCACCCTCTCTATCTATCCATCAGACTCAGGATGATAAGATGGACTAAAGTTCAGATTCGTTCCGAATCCTTTGAACAATCCTTTCCATAATTTCGAGGTGAATTTCGGGTCTCTATCAGACACAATTGTTTTAGGAATTCTGTGCAATTGTGTCAGTTCCTTCATGAAAATATCAACAACATCTGCTGCCTTATGAGTAGTTTTCAGTGGAATAAAATGAACAGCTTTTGTAAACTTGTCCACCACCACCATGATCGAATCATGTAACGTCTCCTAATCATTATGTGAGGAACAATAACCACCTAATGCCTAATTTTATCATGTCTATTGCAAACCCTTCTATATAATAATGTGGTTGTATTGTTTCTATTATAAACTCATTAATATGTATAATAATAAACAAATTTCTAATAAAATACAATGCATCATAATTTAATTATAACTAAATAATATAGTATATTTTTTTAAAAATAATAAAATAATATCTCTTAAAAATATTGTCAATTAAATAAAATATACCTTTTAAAAATTATATAAATTAAATTAAAAACTTATACATCGAACCTATTAATAATCACATCATTGTCCTTTTTATAACTTAATATTATTTTATTTAAAAGAATTATATACTGAATAAAGATACATTAAAAATAATATACTTGTAATTTTAATAATTCGAAATTCCTTTCTTAAAAAAATTAAATACAAAATGATATACATCATATCTAAAACAAATTAATATACTTGTCCTTTTGATAACCCAAAATTCCTTTCTTTAAGAGGACTATATAAAAAATTAATATACAATGTACATTTAAATAATATACCTCCACACCTAGATGGGGTGGCAAGTAGCGGGACCAAGACACCTCGCACGTGTAAGGAGGAGCTTGATCGAATTGCCACACGTTATAATTATATGACAAGGTATAGAAGCATGAGGAGAACATAAGGTTTTATTGTGGGTTCAATCTATCCAGGTATGATTTGGGTAGGATGACGATGAGTATGTGCATCATGATATCTGTCTCTTTATTTTTTTTATATCTATCTCTTTATATTTTTATATCTATCTCTATATTAAGGAATGACTATTTTTTTATATCTATCTCTATATTAAGGAATGAATAGGTTATGGTAGAGGATGAAGGCTCATTAAGCTCAAGGGATGTTGGATTCAATCCCGCATTTGGCATACTTGTGTGGATTGCAACTCTATCGATTAGTATCTTGTCTTCTTTGGTCAAACCCTCTATTTATGAGTTTTTCTATTTTATGGATTCAAAAAGGGGTTGAGATGTCATGGAAGTGGGAAGTTTGAATACAATTCAGAATGATAAATGTGTGGATTATCTAGATATTTTCATTTTCATAACCACGATATTCAGTATATTCTCTGTTTGAATTTCTAATTAAATATCTTTTTTGTTGTCTTTGATGGTTTCTATTCCTGGGATATTGAAAACTAGGTTATCTATGATCCATGTTTGAGTTTATTTCTAGTTTGATATATTCCTATCTAGTTAGTGTTAGGCTCAGTTCCTCTAGGATTTATTGTAGTATCAATTTATAATACGAAATATGACCCAGTTCACAACCCTCCATGGATGTCCTAAAACCCCCTCGAAGGTTCACTCATTGAACTTATATCTGGATAGGTGGTCTACAAATTTCCATTGATATCCCGCTAGAATAGTTCATCACAACAGATCTTCTATTCTACTAAAATATTTTATAATGTAGGTTTGTTTCCTTATATCTCAGATTTATTATCACCATCTTATTGCTCAAATTTATGAAAATAAATGAAATAAAAAATGAAAGAATAAGAAAATGAACACACCATCCACACAAATGAACAAAAGATGTATCATGAGAAACTTAAAATGGATGAAAACCTAGCCAGAAGGTTACACCTATGATTTGCTATTTTTTTTTTAGTTATGAAAATGAAAATACAAATAAATTGACACTCACTGTGGAGTTTCCTTTGACATTGTGGCCTGAGTGTCTGCTGCAGAATATTCTTCCTCATTTATGCTCTCAAATCCCACTCCTAAATGTTTTTTTCAACTAAAAAACAAGTACAATGATAAAATAATGGAACCCTCTATCTTCCTATCGACCCAATATTTAACATATCTTGATAGCCATCTAGGTTTAGGTTTTTTGAGTGCCTGAACCCTCAATTAGTGTTAGGTTTTGTACCTTCTCGAATATTCTTGAAAGTACACATGTGGTTATTCCACATGTGTTAGTAATGAGGGCTGACATGACATTCACCCAATACCATGATGGTCAACAAGGTAGATCAACTTGTGAAGGCATAACTTCCACATACAAGCTCCAATTGAGGTGATTTTTGCACCATTAAAAAATCTTGATGCGTAGAAAAACAATGAAATGTTGAATTTTTTTGCCCAAAGTTTTAACCCCCCAAAATTTCCATTTAATACTTTAAAAAACGTTTTTAAATTTAAAATCAATTTGTAAATAAAATGAACCCTCTAAACTTTTAACTCCGATTTTTCACCCAAAAAATACAAAAATATATGGTAAATCATAGAGTATTCCATTTTGAATTAGTTAAATGGAAAACATACAAATGAAGAAAAAGTAAAAAAAACAAAAAAACAAAAAACAAAACCAAAACCAAACCAACAACCACGCTCTCGTGCATGCAAAGAGAATCTAGATTAAATAAACAAAAATTCTTACTCAAACATAGACATCTAACCAAAGGGTCACGGTGAAAATGTTCACATAGACATCTAACCAAAGGGTCACGGTGAAAATGTTTGTGAACATGGAAATCCATTTCATATTTTATATGACCTTAAGGTAAATGGTTGGATAACAAAATTTTCCAGATGGAGCCTTCAGGTGTGGTCCTAAAGACATACTATAATGGGAAAACAAAACATAAACATAAGGTTTAATTTGAATAGCTCATTGAATATCTATTGTTGAATTCTATCACCTTATGTGTCTACATCATGAGGAGCCAAGAATGTGCGAAAAGCTTTGAGAACATAGAGAGGATGAGAGGACAAAGAATAGGATTAGTAACTTATCATTAGAAAATAAAGTGGTATATGAAAGTATTCCTTGGTTGCTTGAGGAGACAAGAATGTGCAATAAGCTTTGAGAACATACAAAGGATGAGAGGACAGAGTAGTGACTTATCATTAGAAAATAAAGTGGTACATGAAAGTATTCCTTGGTTGTTTAATTCACATTTAAATCATCCATGCTTTCCTTAAATGGCATAATAGGTTATGGTTAGGGTTATTATCAAGTTTTTTTTTATTAAAATAATAAATGATATGAAGTACTCGTGACAACAAAGTCAGTTTGATTTTTATAATGCTTTAAATTCGTATTAAATTTTGTTGATGGGACATAATTTATCATCTTCTAAAGTTTTGGAAATAAAGATGATTTTAGGGGCTAAATTTCGTTCATGGGCTAATTTTTCATGGTTTTTCCCCAAAAAATATTCGCTATTCTAAAAATGATCCGTCCAATTTTTATAAGATAAAATTATTTTAACTTAAAAATCGCTAAAATTTTATAAAAACTATATAAAATCCTTAAAAATTTTAATATTTTTACAAAAATATCACCAAACATTTATAGTTGGCATATGAAGGATTAGTAATATTCGTCAAGGTTTCTACATTTTAGAATAAATTTACATCCTTAAAATCATCCTTGTTTGGAAATAAAATAAATAAATAAATAAATAATTTTAAGATAGGAAATAATTGTTTTTTAAGTAAACATGGTTTACTAATGTGTATGTTCTTCAAATTATATATTGATTCTTATATCCTTATAAGAGGAAGAAAATACTAAAATGATGGTGTCTATTTTATATATCAATATAATACATAATAAACATCAATAATATGTATAAATATTAACTTCAAAAAATCTATTTAACATTAAGATCAAATTCTTCTTATTATTTTTTATTGGAATTAATCTTTTTGCAAACATACACACATACATACATTTAAGGTGGATCAAAACAAACAACTATTTAAGGTTTAAGAAGAAAATAATCTAGCAACATCTAAGAAAGCACATTCCCAACAAAAGTAGCAAAGTTGCAAACCACAACCAACATGCCTTGTGTAGAGGAGTATGCTCACTAGTATTTAAATCTGGTTCATTTTAACTAAGATAATATTGTATTAGAAAGACCTTATTTTGGTCACAAATCCAATAAATATTCAACAAAATTATCAAGAATGACCAAATTTCCACTATATTACAAGTTAAATGCATGGTAAAATGACACTCGAAGGAATTTTCCCATATTTTGATTGACCCAGATCCTCCAAAATCATTATCAGAGTTCTAAATCAATGAAAATGTATTTCTAAATTTTAGTAGCTAGAGGGAAGTTTTCGCCAAGATTTGATGACTCTCATTTTCACAATAAGTTCTTCAAGATGATGCTAGACAACAAACCACCACACACACACACACACACACACACATAGATGGAAGGAGGGTGGCTCAACCTCCAACCATAACAGTGACTGGTAACCTAAAGAGATTGGATTGGATTTGAACTTATAACACAAGGCCTACTCATTGACAATATGCCTTGGTTGGAGGGTTCAACTGATTGAGCTAACGTTTGTGGTGATCTCTCTCTCTCTCTCTCTCTCTCTCTCTCTCTCTCTCTCTCTATATATATATATATATAATCAATTTTCTATTTTTGAATAATTAACTAGCAATATTAACATAATATTAATAAGATTCAAAGAAATCAAATGCATCAAAAAACACAAGAGGAAATAACATGAAACCTGCAAAAGTATAACCCTTGTATTAAATATCTCCAAAAGATCGATCGATGTTCATGGGCCTCTTCGAGGAGGAAACCTCAGATGAGTAGAGCTCTAATTACAATACCAACTCTTATAAAACATTCCATATCTTTCTAGCTACATAAATAACTTCTTGATAAAAAAAGAACTATCCACTTGTGGTCCCATCATTAATGAGTACCAACCACCTAGTGGATCTTATTTAATAAAGAGGACCCTTTTCACATTAAGTAACTAGCCACTAACTATATATTGGGCCTTATTCAAAGAAGACAACCTTGTACATTAATTGACTAACTACCAAGTACCCAAAGTAGGGAGGTTAGGGTAGGAACCTAACATTCTACCCCACTTTCAAAAGCATTGCTGTCCTTAAGGTAGGAGGTGTGGAAACTATTGTAAAATCACTATTGGTTTTCAAGCGGAATTTTCTATTTACAAATATTTCCACTAGATCAAACTTCTTGGATAGTACACTAGCATAGTTGAAACTCTCTAGTGACCAATATTGCTTCTCGTTGTAGCCAAATGGATCCATCTTCTTCAAGTTTTGGAAGGTTAGACTAAACTTGACAATTTCACCCCATGAACTTCTTTAAAAAAGACATATGAAATATTGGATGGATCTTGGAGTGGGATGGAAAAGAAAATCAATAGGAAAATTTCCCAATGCAATGGAGGATCTAATAGGGTCGATAGAATTTTTGTGTGACCTTATAGTGGAATTTATCTTTAAGAGGGGTCTTGTTATAAGGTTGAAGGATAAGAAACATCTGACACCCTTCTACAAAAGAATTCTTAGAGAGATATTGATCAACCTATTGTTTCATACTACACAAGATCATCCTTAAGTGTGTAGATAATGGCGTCTCGAGTGTGAATCATTCCATATTCTTGTTGAACATTAGATGTGGTCAGAAAATAGAATCCACTAAAGGAGTTTTTTCAATACCATAAAAACTTCATATGGTAGCATTTTTGTAGCACCATGATAAGTGGTAATGTACCACCATTCTTATATGGGTGGCCATTGTTCCCATTGGCATTATCGGTCTAAAGAAAAACATCTCAAATAGGTTTCCAAACACTTGTTGACCACTTCATTTTGATTATCAATTTGAGGATGATAAGTTAAAATCATGTTCAATTGATTTCCCTAGAGTTTAAATGACACCTTCCAAAATTTACTGGTGAATGTGGGGTCATGGTTCGACATAATGGAAGTGACCATACCATGCAACTTAAAAACCCAATCAATGAAAAATTAAGCAATTATGGAATATGTAAATGAGTGTGGTAGGGCACAAAAGTGAGCATATTCGTAAAGATAGTCAAATTCCACCACATTGACTAATTTTTTTCTTGTTGTCAAAAGGCCTACTATAAAATTCATAGAAATGACAATTTAGATAGTGGCTAGAATTGGTAATGGTTGTGTTTCCCCATGAGTCTTCACTATCTCCACATTTTTCTATTGAAAGGAATCACATGAGGCTACAAAATTTTAAATGCATTTTTTCATGGCCTTCAAAAAGAAAGAGTTCTTAATGCACTTATATTTTTTTGAAATCTATAACAACCCATGATAATAAATTAATGCAACTCGTCTAACACCATGTGTTTCAAATTTGAACTCTCTACTAGAAAAAATGTGCCCTTAATACTTCAAAGTATCTTATTCTAGTCATCTTGAATCCTTTTGATGAGTTGCAACATAGATTCATTGGTACTGCATTCTTGCTAGGCTTCCACAAGACAATTGGGTATGGGTGAGGATAAGGCCAATATAGAACCATCCTCCTCATATTTCTAAAACAAAGCATCTACCACAACATTCTCTTTCCCTTTCTTACAAATGATCTCATAATCATACCCCAAGCATCTTAGTGACCTATTGGGGTCCTATAATCATAGGTGATTTGATTCTTCAACTACCTATTTGGCATTTCTCTTGCGACGAAGACATATGGCTTGCTGGGCTCGATTGATTTCACTTCTCCCTACATCCATTTTGCCTGATCCTTCATCATCCTGCCACACCCTTCATTCCCTCGCCCTTAATTTCTTCATCCCTCCGTCAATTTCATCCCTACATGAATAAACAAGCTTGGAATGAAAAACATTAGGTTAATAATAAATGGTTAGTGGAATTTTTTAATACTAATTAGCATAATAAAGTTAATTTAATTAGATTCACATAGTTAAATTAGTAAAACTAGGTTAGGTTTGTTAATAATAAATTAATTACTAATTAAGGATTGTAACTAATTAACAATAATTAATTAAATAATTAAACTAAAAAACAAAACTAAACAATAATAACACAATTAGAAAACAATTAAAAAATAAATACAATGAAACAAAAGAAACGTAAAACAAAAATAATATACTTGAATAAAAACAAACTAAAATAAAAAACAAGTAAAACATTAATAAAACAAAAGTTAAATAAGAATAAAGAAAAGTTTAATAAAATAAATATAATAAATAAAACACGTAATAAACATTAAAAAAAAAAAGTATTAATAAAAAAAAAAAACATGCACCTTATGGAGATATTCGTAAAAAATAAATCAATGCCCATAGTGTTTTCTGGAACCCCCCGTCCGTCCTAACTTTAATGAGGGGGATGGGGGGTTTCCGAGAAAAGTGGTTTTCACCTAGACACTTGTCGCCACCAGGTGTTACCGGATCCCCCCCACCCCCGCCGAATAGCACTTACCACCCTAGGGGGGGGTCTGGGATACCACCTTCCCCTCCAAAAACCACCTTCCCCCAAAATAAAAAAACTATTTTTTGCATAGTTTGACCACTTGTCTTCCGAGAGCATTTTTGGGAAAACCAGAAGGAATTTTTAAAAACCGAGAGAGGTTTGTATCTGAAACGGTATGAAGAACAATAACCTCTCTTATTGTTTTCATAGGTATCATGAATTGGGTGAATCAAAGCCATATCTGAGCATTATTTTTCAGCATTTCATTTTTCCTGATTTTGTCATGTTTTTGCGATAGCTGTTTTGGAAAACTAGAGATGAATTTGGAAAAAATGAGAGACGCTTTTACTCAGGACAGGCTCATTTACAATAAAATATTTCCATTTTCACACAACTGTCCTATTTTTGGATATAAAAGTGTCTGAGGTGACCCCTATTTTCAGTAGTTCGACCAATCTTTCATGGTAGACAGTTCAAAATTTTCAAGGATTTGTTTCTATCTTTGGCCAGGTTGTTGATATTGATCTCCTGAGCCCGGGAGAGAGTATTTTCTATGAATTGTTGTGATTTAAATGTTTTAAGAGTGTAGGTTAGTGTGGATTTTAGAATCATAAGACCAACATTGTAATGTAGCTCACTGTAAGCATGTTTTCATTTTCCAAATAATGCAGTGCTATGTTGCAGTATTCTTGTGATTAATTTGACTAGTGATGTTAATATCTCATTAGTAAATGTGGTTTCTCTATTTACATGCCTTTTCTCTCTCCGATTATTTGTAGGAGTTATAAAATTGAATTTGTTACAAGATACACTTTGTTTTTACTGTGAATAATTTCCATGTTTTCATCTGATTTTCAGCTGAAGAATTCTAAATAACTCTTCAGCTTAATTGAATTATTTATGTTTCTTCTGTCACATTTCATTTAAATAAAAAAAATCCAGTGAGTTATCTACCTTTCCCTGCAATATTCGCCTATTTAAAATGGATTTTGATTATTTTGTTGTTGTGACTCCATAGCCCAATGTTTCCACTTCTCTGCCCCTACCCAATTCTTTAAATCAAAACCTATATATAGTAATAACTAGCATAAAATCTAGCATAAAAAAATCTAGATCATCCAGAGAGAGCCCTCTCTGAGTCTTGGAGGGATAGATACATGAATCCAAGTGGTTTGATGTACCTATGTGATTTCCTCCACAGCCTTGGGAAAATTATAGAGTGCTAACATAGTGGAAACCATATTGGGGATTGTTCCTCAAAAAAGTGTATCAATTTCTAGATCTGATTACTAATGGTGGACAGTGATCAGACACAAGAATGATGAATCCTCCACGCGATGACTCCAATCAACTCCATATCAGTTCCAATTCAAATAATCCACTAGAGGAAGAACCTGAAACATGACCAGACCATTTGAAAAGATAAGGTATTTAAGATAGAAGTTTGTCTAAGACATGGTAGGTTTTATTTTTAATTATTTCTTCCCTTCTCATGATCCTACTCCAGATCATACTACCAAAATTTATGAAGAGCATGTTCAACCTAATGATCCTAAAGAGGTTAATCCTAGTGTTAAAATCCCTGTACATAGTCCTACACCTGTAAAAATACAAGATATATACAAGCCTCTTGTATTGCCTTCCATACTCCATTATTTCCTGGTCAATTACTTCAAATATATTCCTGGATTTGATGGAGAATATAGCTACATCACTATTGAAAAACACATTCAAGGTTTTGAAAATTATCTTCACCTTTTTGAGGTGGAAAAAAATAATGTTAGTATTAGGATTTTTTCTTTATCTTTGCAAAGTAGAGCTAAGAAATGGAATACAGATCTACTAGCTGCAAGCATCAATGATCTCAATCAGTTTGTGAAAGTTTTCTTGGATCAATGGGTGATCAAGAGGAATCCCTTCCTCATTTTGGAAGAATATGATCACTTGAAAAGACAACCAGGAGAAACAGTGCAACAATTTTCAGCCATATTCAATCAAGTCTACCATTCAATGCTTGTTGATATAAAACCTCCTCATGATTTATCTCTCTTTCACTCTTGAGATGCCTTTGATCCTGAAATGGAATTTTAGGGAAATAAATACCACAACACTCAAAGAAATGAAAGATAGTGAAATAAGTGTGGAAGCCCATTTGTTTCTCAAAAGGTCAAAGTTGGAGGAAGAAGACAGAAAGAACAAAGAAAAGGAGAATCTGACATCGTCAGAGGTGAAGCTATACATTTTGGTAAGTACAGTGGAATAAATGTTGCACAAGATTTTCATAAGAGAAAAATTTGTTGTTCAAAGACACCATGTTTCGTTTGTTGCAGAACAAGAAAGGGTCATTGTTCCTAGGACTTTTGGAGCTCACCCTTGGTATCATAAAACAAAAAATGATTACTTTATGTATTCAATTCACAATATGTTCAAATATGAGACTCAAACTCAACTTGTAGAGGAGAAACCAACTGATATGATGTGTATGTGTGATGACATTTCTTACTTGGATAATCTACCCAAGTATGATCAATATGATGATGATTATGTGGTTGAAATAGATGTTCACTGTTCAAAGAAAGCAATGGATTGCTTTTGGGAGAAGGAAGAAACTTAGTTACAGATCAAATATGACAATCAGCCTTTGCACAACAATCATGAAAGAAATGAGGAAAATGCAGAAAATATCAAAATAAGTGGAAAGTCTTTGCCCTTATGTTTCTCTTCATTTCAGTTTCTGAGAGAAGACTATAAGCAAATTGTCAATAGTAGGGATGGAGAATGTTTTGATGAATCAGTGGGAGATGTCATTGATGACATAGAAGTTTCTCTTGATCCAAATTTACAGCCCCTAAGTTACATTTATCTTCAAATACAAGATGAATTAATGCATTACAACTCTATACCATTAACCTTCAATTCATTTCAGGTTTTGAAGAAAATTTTTAATCATGTCATAGATGATAAGCACACGGAAGATCAAGAATTTGTATAGAATTAATAAAACAGTCATCTCAGTCCATGCAATATCCCATAGTTGATGTGTTCGATGACTTGTGTTTTCAAATTCATGCTTCATTTTCCTGTTGCATGGTCTGGTTCAGGAGAAGTCTCATTAGGCAATCAATTGCATGGTCTGGTTTAGGAAATAAGTTGCATGGTCCGGAAGCAGCTATGATCAAGACATGATTAGGGAGTCAGTTGCATGGTCTAGTTTAGGAGAAGTCTCATTACAAAATTCTTATCAAAATCTGCAGTCAAATCAAAATTTGCATGATGACACAAATATCATAAATACAATAATAAATTATTATTTGGAATTGGATGAATTTGAATACCAAGGGATAGGTCATGTATTTCATGATCCTCTAGCTATCTATATGGAGGATCTTTTCACTTCATAATGCCAATTGATTTCCAGTGCCTCTTTAATTTTTCATATATCTAAAGCTCTATGTTATGAAGATCATGCTGAAAATCAGTTCCTAGTGCCCTTACAAGATGTAACTTTGGGTTTTGTCCAAAACAATGAAAGAGATAAGGTATTGGGTCAAATCCTTGTTTGGTTATATTAATTATTTTATATCCTCTGAAACTAAGAATTCAATGTTAGAATAGGATTGTACATAAATAATCTTACCAGGTAAGCATCTTTTTAGTAGTCAGTTTTGCAATGTGCAAATAAGCTTATGGTTGTGAGCACTTTTCCAACATTTTTTCAATTCAGTTTAGATTTTGCTATACAGATCAGTATTTTTCTTAAGGTTAAGTCACAGAGGATCAGAACAGATGCAGGTTGGAGAATAAAGTTTTGGGATCATCCTAATGGTTAAAGCATCGGTCTACATCTTCAAATTTTTGTGGTTCTTGTCACCTCTTGAAATAGTTGTCATCCCCAGGTGGACCCTATGTTGGTGTCCTATAATCATAGCTGATTTGATCTTCATATACCTATTTAGCATTTCTTTGACGATGAAGACATATGAATTTTTGGGATCGATTGATTTCACTTCTCCCTACATCCATTTGGCCTGATCCTTCATCATCTTGTTGCATCCTTCATTCCCTCACCCTTCATTTCTTCACCCCTCTGCCAATTCCGTCCCTACATGAATAAACAAGCTTAGAATAAAAAACATTAGGTTAATAATAAATGGTTAGTGGGATATTTTAAAACTAGTTAGCATAATAAAGTTAATTTAATTAGATTAGTGTAGTTATATTAGTAAAACTAGGTTAGGGTTATTAGCAATAAATTAATTACTAATTAATTAAAACCTAGGATTGTAACTAATTAAACTAAAAAACTAAACCTAAAAAATAATAAAAGAATTAGAAAACAAATACAATGAAATAAAAGAAACTTAAAACAAAAATAAAATAGAAATAGAAACAAATGAAAATAAAAAAGACGTAAAACATTAATAAAAAAAAAGTTAAATAAGAATTAAACAAAGCTTAATAAAACAAACATAATAAATAAAACACTTAATAAACATTAAAACAAAATTAAATAAAAA
>ML783152.1:276961-300169 GCA_009831015.1 Picea engelmannii | reverse complement strand
GGGGGGGGGTGGAGGCAATGGTTTTTACCTGGAAACTTGTCACCACCAGGTGTTACCAGACACCCCCCTCTAATACTACGTTCCACCCTAGGGGGGTCCAGAATACCACCTTCCCCTCCAAAAACCACCTTCCCCCAAAATCAAAAAACCATTTTTTGCACAGTTTGACCACTTGTCCTCCAAGAGTGTTTATGGGAAAACCACAAGGAGTTTGGAAAAACCGAAAGAGGTTTTTATCCGAAATGGGATTCAGAAAAAATAATCTCTCTCATTTTTTTCACAGGTATACGGAATTAGGATAATCAAAGACATATATGAGAACTATTTTTGAGGATTCCATTTTTCCTGATTTTGTCATGTTTTTGCGGTAGCTGTTTTGGATAACTGGAGATGAATTTGGAAAAACTGAGAGAGGTTTTTACTCAATACGCGCTCATGTACAATAACCTATTTCTGGTTTCTCACACCTGTCATATTGTTGGACATACAAACGTTTTATTTGACCCCTATTTTCAATAGTTTGGCCCATCTTTCATGGCAGATAATTCAAAATTTTCATGGATTTGTTTCTATCTTTGGTCAGGTTGTTGATTTCGACCACCTGAGCCTAGGGGAGAGTCTTTTACATAAATTTTTGTAATTTAAATGTGTTAAGAGTGTAGGTTAGTGTGGATTTTAGAAGCAGAAGACCAACATTGTAATGTAGCTCACTGTGAGCATGTTTTCATTTTCCAAATAATACAGTGCTATGTTGAAGGATTCTTGTGATTAATTTGATTGGTGATGTGCATATCTCATTAGTAAATTTGTTTTCTATGTTTACATACCTGTTCTCTCTCTAAATTATTTGCAAGAGTTATAAAACAAAATTTGTTGCAAGATACACTTTGTTTTGACTGTGAATAATTCCCATGTTTTCATCAGCTTTTCAGCTGAAGAATTATCAATTTATCTTCATCTTAATTGAATTATTTATTTCTCTTATGGCCCTATTCATTTAAATAACCACGTTGACAGAAGACGTTGTGTTGGACAATGTAGTGTATAGCTCTCACCACTCTTATATTGTTGAAGCCAACCCCTTGAGACACTATAGATGTTAGTTTCCCATTCAATTATTAGTCCCCCCACCTCGATATACTGCTACTTATGAAACTTATCCCATATTATTAATATATGTTTCCTATGGTTGGACTATCTTGACTTGTACACTGGCGCACCCTTTGACTATGGGATTATAAGGGAAAGCCCTCCTGTTGGCCCAACTATGGGTCTATGATTTACCCCTTGTTGTGGGGTACGCTCACCCTCGTGTGCCCTCATGGAGGTTTTCCCTTCTTCTCCCTTGTCCTGGGTGCCATGTCATGTGCCAGGTATTTAACCTATTAATGGACATGCACAAACATTTCCTTGCTTCGTTCCAGTAAGGATTTGAAAGGCCCGACACATACCATTCTACAAGGGTTCATTTCCCACCACCGCTAACCAATAGAAATTCCGTGTATGTATATAGAGACTATAGGCATTAACTCCAGTGGAAAACGACCTGCCTGACAAGAAGCAAAGGCTCAAGAATAAAGAATCGGGTAAAAATCTAGTGAGTTGTATACCTTTCCCTACAAGATTAGCCTGTTGAAAATGGATTTTGATTATTTTGTTGTTGTGACTCCATAGCCCAATGTTTCCTCTTCTCTTCCCCTACCCAATTCTTTAAATCAAAACCATTGTATGGTAAGAACTAGCCTAAAATCTATTATAAACAAACCTAGATCAGACAGAGAGAGCCCTCTCTGAATCTTGGAGGGATAGATCCAAGACCCCAAGTGGTTTGATGTTACCTCTGTGAGAACCTCCACAGCCTTGGGAAAATTACAGAGTGCTAACATAGTGGCGACTATACTGGGGAAAGTTCCTCAGAAAAGTGTATCAATTTCTAGATCTGATTACTGATGGTGGGCAATGATCAGACAGAAGAAGGATGAATCATCCACCCAACGACTCCAATCAAATCTAGATTAGTTCCAATTGTAAGACTCCACTAGAGGAAGAACCTGAAATAGGACCATACCATCTGAAAAGATCAGGTATTTAAGATGGAAGTTTATCTAAGATATGATAGGTTTTACTTTTAATTATTTCTTCCCTTCTCATGATCCTGATCCAGATCATACTGTCAAAATTTATGAAGAGAATGTTCAATCTAATGATCCTCAAGAGGTTAAGCCTAGTGTTACAATCCCTGTACATATTGCTACACCTGTAAAAATCCGAGATATATAAAAGCCTCTTGTCTTACCTCCCATACTCCATGATTTCCCTGCCAATTACATCAAATATTTTCCCAAATTTGACGAAGAATATGGCTGCATCACTGTTGAAAAACACATTCAAGGTTTTCAAAATTATCTTGACCTTTTTGAGGTGGAAAAAAGTAATGTTAGTATTAGGCTTTTTGCTTTATATTTGCAAAGTAGAGCTTAGAAATTGAATAAATATTTGAAAAATGAAAGCATCAAAAATCTCAATCAGTTTGTGAAAGTTTTGTTGGATCAATGGATTAACAAGAGGAATCCCTTCCTCATTTTGAAAGAATATGATCACCTGAAAAGATAACTAGGAGAAACAATGCATTAATTTTCAGCCAGATTCAATCAAGTCTACCATTCAATGCTTGTTGATATAAAACCTCCTAATGATTTATCTCTCTTGCACTATCAAGATTCCTTTGATCTTGAAATGGAATTTTAGTTGAGGGAAAGAAACACCACAACACTCATAGAAATGCAAAATAGTGCAACAATTGTGGAAGCCCATTTTTTGATCAAAAGGTCAAAGTTCGAGGAAAAATATAGAAAGAACAAAGAAAAGGAGCATCTGACATCCTCAGAGGTGAGGCTAGACATTCTGGCAACTACAATGGAAGAAATGGTTCATATGATTGTCGTAAAAGAAAAAACTTTTTTTCAAAGACACCATGTTTTGTTAGTTGCAGAGAAATAAAGGGTCACTGTTCCAAGGAATTTTACAGCTCACCCTTGGTATTAGAAACCAGAAAATGATTACTTTATGTATTCAATTCACAATGTGGTCAAATATGAGACTCAAACTCAACTTGTAAAGGAACTTCCAGTTGATATGATGTGCATGTGTGATGACATTTCTTACCTAGATAATCTACCCAATTATGATCAATATGATGATGATTATGTGGTTGAAATGGATGTTGATTGTTCAAAGAAACCAATGGCATGCTTTTAGGAGAAGGAAGAAACTCAGTTACATATCAAATATGACAATAAAACTTTGCACAAAAATCATGACAACAAGGAGGAAAATGCAGAAAATATCAAAGTAAGTGGAAAGTCTTTGCCCTTATGTTTCTCTTCATTTAAGTTTCTGAGAGAAAAATATAATCAAATTGTGAATAGTATGGATGGAGAATGTTCTGATGAATTAGTGGGAGATGTCATTGATGACATAGAAGATCCTCTTGATCCAAGTTTACAACCCTTGAGTTACATTTATCTTCAAACAAAATATGAATTAATGCATTACAACTCTATACCATTAACCTTCAATTCATTTCAGTTTTTGAAGAAACATTTTAATCATGTCATCGATGATAAGCACACAAAAAATCAAGAATTTGTATTGGAATCAATAAAATAGTCATCTCAGTGCATGTAAGATATAATAGATTATGTGTTGGATGACTTGTGTTGTCAAATTCATGGTTCATTTTCCAGTTACGAGCTATGATCAAGACTTGATTAGGCATTCAGTTGCATGGTCTGGTTTAGGAGAAGTCTCATTACAAAATTCTTATCAAAATCTATAGTGAAATCAGAATTTGCATGACGACACAAACATCATAAATACAATAATAAATTATGATTTGGAATTGGTTGAATTTGAATACCAAGGGATAGGTCATGTCTTTCATGATCCTATAGCTATCTATATGGATGATCTTTTCACTTCAAAATGCCAATTGATTTCCAGTGCCTCTTAAGTTTTTCATATATCTAAATCTCTATGTTAAGAAGATCATGCTAAAAATCAGTTCCTATTGCCCTTACAAGCTCTAACTGTGAGTTTTGTCAAAAATAGTGAAAGAGAAAAGGTATTGGATCAAATATTTGATTGGTTATATTGGATATTTTATATCCCCTAAAAACAAACATTCAATGTTAGAATAGGATTGTACATAAATAAGCTTATCGGGTAAGCATCTTTTCAGCAGCCAGTTTTACAATGTGCAAATAAGCTCAAGGTTGTGAGCACTTTTCCAACGTTTTTTCAGTTCAGTTTAGATTTTGGTATACATATCAGTTTTCTGGTTAAGGTTCAATCACAGAGGAACAAAATAGATCCAGGTTGGAGAATAAAGTTTTGGGATCAGCCTAACGGTTAAAGCAACAGTCTGCATGTTTAGAGTTCTGTGGTTCTTGTCACCTCTTGAAAGAACTATCATCCCCAGGTGGACCCTATGTTGTGGTCCTATAATCATAGGTGATTTGATTTTTCAGCTACCTATTTGGCATTTCTCTCACGACGAAGACATCCGACTTGTTGGGCTTGGTTGATTTCACTTCTCCCTACATCCATTTCACCCAATCCTTCATCATCCTACTACACCCTTCATTCCCTCTCCCTTTATTTCTTCACGCCTCCGCCAATTTCGTCCCTACATGAATAAACAAGCTTAGAACAAAAAACATTAGGATAATAATAAATGGTTAGAATAATTTTTTAATACTAATTAGCATAATAAAGTTAATTTAATTATATTAGTGTAGTTATATTAGTAAAACTAGGGTAGGGTTGTTAATAATAAATTAATTACTAATTGACTACTAATTAATTAATAATTAATTAAAACCTAGGATTGTAACTAATTAACAGTAATTAATTAAATAATTAAACTAGAAAACAAAACCTAAACAATAATAAAACAATTAGAAAACAATTAAAAAACAAATACAATGAAATAAAAGAAATGTAAAACAAAAATAAAATAGGAATAAAAACAAACGAAAATAAAAAATGGGTAAAATATTAATAAAACAAAATTTAAATAAGAATAAAACAAAGCTTGATAAAATAAACATAATAAATAAAACACGTAATAAACATTAAAAAATAAATAAATAAAAAGTTAAAAACTATTAATAATAAAAAAAAAAACATGCACCTTATGCACATGTCCCTAAAAAATAAATCAACGCTCGTAATCTTTTCCAGATCCCCCCGTCCATCCTAACTTTAGCGAGGGGGGCGGGGGTCTGGGAAAAGTGGTTTTCACCTGGACACTTATCACCACCAGGTTTTACTGGACCCCCTTCCACCTAATACCACTTACCACTCTATGGGGGGTTTCGAAATACCACCTTCCCCTCCAAAAACCACCTTCCCCCAAAATAAAAAAACCATTTTTTTCACAGTTTGACCACCTGTCCTCCAAGAGAATTTTTGGGAATACCAAAAGAAATTTTAAAAAATAGAGACAGGTTGTTCTCCGAAATTGGTTTAGGAACAATAACCAATCTTAGTTTTTTCACAACTATCAGGAATTGGGAGAATCAAAGGCACCTCTGAGCACTATTTTTTAGGATTCCATTTTTTTTTATTTTGTCATGTTTTTGCGATAACTGTTTTGGAGAACTGGAGATGAATTTGGAAAAACAAAGAGAGGTTTTTACTCAATACGGGCCCTTGTACAAAACTATTTCAATGTTTTCACATATTTCATACGTTTGGAGATACTAGCATCTGAGTTGACCAATATTTTCAGCAGTTCGACCCATCTTTCATGACAAACAATTCAAAATTTTCAAGGATTTGTTTCTATCTTTGGTCGGGTTGTTGATTTCGACCTCCTGAGCCTGGGGGAGAGTCTTTTATATAAATTGTTGTAATTTAAATGTGTTAAGAGTTTAGGTTAGTGTGGATCTGAGAAGCAAAAGACCAACATTGTAATGTAGCTCATTGTGAGCATGTTTTCATTTTCCAAATAATACAGTCCTATGTTGCACGATTCCTGTGATTAATTTGACTGGTGATGGGCATATCCCATTAGTAAATGTTTTTTCTCTATTTACATACATGTTCTCTCTCTAAATTATTTGCATGAGTTATAAAACAAAATTTGTTGCAAGATACACTTTGTTTTGACAGTGAATAATTTCCATGTTTTCATCTGATTTTCAGCGGAATAATTCTCAATTGCTCTTCCACTTAATTTAATTATTTCTTTTTCTTCTATCCCATTTCATTTAAATAAAAAAAATCCAGTGATTTGTCTACCTTTCCATGCAAGATTATCTTGTTGAAAATGGATTTTGATTATTTTGTTGTTGTGACTCCATAGCCCAATGTTTCCTCTTCTCTGCCCCTACCCAATTGTTTAAATCAAAACCTTTGTACAATAATAAATAGCCTAAAATCTATTATAAACAAGGCTATATAAGACAACGAGATCCCTCTCTGAGTCTTGGAGGGATAGATCTAGGACTCCAAGTGGTTTTATGTTACCTCCATGATTGCCTCCACAAAGTGCTAACATAGTGGTGACCATACAAGGGACTGTTCATTAGAAAATCCTTGGTCAAAGTACAAAGTGATAACATAGTGGTGACATCCTGGGGACTGTTCCTCAGAAAATTGTATCAAATTCTATATCTGATTATTGATGGTGGACAATGATCATACACAAGAAGAATGAATCATCCACCCGATGAATCCAATCAACTCTAGATCAATTCCAATTCAAAGACTCCACTAGAAGAAGAACCTGAAACATGACTAGACCATCTGAAAAGATCATGTATTTAAGATGAAATTTTATCTAAGATATGATAGGTTTTATTTTTAATTATTTCCTCCCTTCTCATGATCCTCATCCATATCATACTGCCAAAATTTATGAACAACATGTTCAACCTAATGAGCCTCAAGAGGTTAAGCCTGGTGTTATAATCCCTGTACATAGTCCTACACCTGTAAAAATCCAAGATATATACAATTGTCTTGTCTTACCTTCCATACTCCATGATTTCCCTGCCAATTACTTCAAATATATTCCCATATTTGATGGAGAATATGGCTACATCACTGCTGAAAAACACATTCAAGGTTTTGAAAATTATCTCAACCTTTTCGAGGTGGAAAAAAGTAATGTTAGTATTAGGATTTTTTCTTTATCTTTTCAAAGTAGAGCTAATAAATGGTATAAATATATTCCAGCTACAAGTATAAGTGATATCAATCAGTTTGTGAATGTTTTCTTGGATCAATGGGTGATCAGGAGGAATCCATTCCTTATTTTGGAAGAATATGATCACTTGAAAAGATAGCCAAGAGAAAAAGTGCACCAAATTTTAGCCCAAATCAATCAAGTCTACCATTCAATGCCTGTTGATATAAAACCTCCTCATGATTTATCTCTCTTGCACTATCCATATGCCTTTGATCCTGAAATGGAATTTCAGTTGAGGTAAAGAAACACCACAACACTTAATGAAATGCAAGATAGTGCAATAAGTGTGGAAGCCCATTTGTTGATCTAATGGTCAAAGTTGGAGGAGGAAGACAGAAAGAACAAATAAAAGGAGCATTTGACATCCTCAGAGGTGAAGCTAGACATTCTGGCAAGTACAATGGAATAAATGTTGCACATGATTGTCATAAGAGAAAAACTTGTTGTTCAAAGACACCATGTTTCGTTGGCTGCAGAGCAAGAAAGGGTCACTATTCCGAGGACTTTTGCAGCTCACCCTTGGTATCATAAACCATAAAATGATTACTTTATGTATTCAATTCACAATATGGTCAAAGATGAGACTCAAACTCAACTTGCAGAGGAACAAGAAACTAATATTACGTGCATGTGATGACATTTCTTACCTGGATAATCTACCCAAGTATGATTAGTATGATGATGATTATGTGGTTGAAATAAATGTTGATTTTTCAAAGAAACCAATAGCATGCTTTTGGGAGAAGGAAGAAACTCAATTACAGATGAAATATGACAATAATCCTTTGCACAAAAATCATGACAACAACGAGGAAAATGAAGAAAATATCAAAGTAAGTGGAAAGTATTTTCCCTTATGTTTCTCTTCATTTCAGTTTCTGAGAGAAAACTATAAGAAAATTGTTAATAGTAGGGATGGATAATGTTCTGATGAATCAGTGGGATATGCCATTGATGACATAGAAGATTCTCTTGATCCAAGTCTACAACCCCTGAGTTACATTGATATGCAAACAAAAGATGAATTAATGCATTACAACTCTATACCATTAACCTTCAATTCATTTATGTTTTTGAATATTATTTTTAATCATGTCATGGATGATAAGCACATAGAAAATCAATAATTTTTATTCGAATCAATAAAACAATGATCTCAGTCCATGCAAGATCCAATAGTTGATGTGTTGCATGACTTGTGTTTTCAAAGTCATGGTTCTTTTGCCAGTTACGAGTTTAAAAGTAGTTATGATAAAGACATGATTAAGAAATCAGTTGCATGGTCTGGTTTAGGAGAAGTCTCATTACAAAATTCTTATCAAAATCTGCAGTCAAATCAAAATTTGCATGTTGACACAAACATCGTAAATACAATAATAAATTATTATTTGGAATTGGTTTAATTTGAATACCAAGGGATCGGTCATGTCTTTCATGATCCTATAACTATCTATATGGAGGAGATTTTCACTTCAGAATGCCAATTGATTTCCAGTGCCTCTTTAGTTTTTCATATATCTAAAGCTCTATGTTATGAAGATCATGCTGAAAATCAGTTCCTAGTGCCCTTACAAGCTCTAATTCTGAGTTTTGTCAAAAATAGTGAAAGAGCTAAGGCATTGGATCAAATATTTGATTGGTTATATTGGATATTTTATATCCCTCGAATCCATGCATTCAGTGTTAGAATAGGATTGTAGATAAATAAGCTTACCAGTAAGCATCTTTTCAACAATCAATTTGGGAGTGTACAAATAAGCTCGGGGTTGTGAGCACTTTTCCAACATTTTTTAAGTTCAGTTTAGATTTTGGTATACAGATCAATTTTCTTCTTAAGTTTTAGTCACAGAGGATCAGAACATATGCAAGTTGCAGAATAAAGTTTTGGGATCAACCTAATGGTTAAAGCATCGGTCTCCATGTTCATAATTATGTTGTTCTTATCACCTCTTAAAAGGGATTTCATCCCCAGGTGGAGCCTATGTTGTGGTCCTATAATCATAGGTGATTTGATTCTTCAACTACCTATTTGGCATTTCTCTTGCGAAGAAGACATCTGACTTGTTGGGCTTAGTTGATTTCACTTCTCCCTACATCCATTTCTCCCGATCCTTCATCATCCTGTTGCACCCTTCATTCCCTCGCCCTTCATTTATTCACCCCTCCGTCAATTTCCTCCCTACATGAATAAACAAGCTTAGAATAAAAAACATTAGGTTAATAGTAAATGGTTAGTTGAATTTTTTAATACTAATTATCATAATAAAGTTAATCTAATTAGATTACTGTAGTTATATTAGCAAAACTAGGTTAGGGTTGTTCATAACAAATTAATTACTAATTAATTAAATAATTAAACTAAAAAACAAGACCTAAACAATAATAAAACAATTAAAAAACAAATACAATGAAATAAAAGAAACATAAAACAAAAATAAAATACAAATACTAAAAAAACAAAAATAAAAAACAATTAAAACATTAATAAAACAAATGCTAAACAAGAATAAAAAAATGTTTAATAACATAAACATAATAAATAAAACATGTAATAAAAATTAAAACAAAATTAAATAAAAAATTAAAAACTATTAATAAAAAACAAAAAAATATGCACCTTATGCACATATCCCTAAAAAATAACTCAACGCTCGTAATCTTTTCCAGAACCCCCCGTCCATCCTAATTTTAATGAGGGGAGGGGGCAGTCTAGAAAAAGTGGTTTTCACCTGGACACTTGTCACCACCAGGTGTTACCAGAGCCGCCCCTTTAATATCACTTACCACCCTAGGGGGCGTCCGAAATACCACCTTCCCCCAAAATCAAAAAAATGTTTTTTGCACAGTTTGACCACCTGTCTTCCGAGAAGTTTTTCGGGAAAACCAGAAAATGTTTTGAAAACCCGAGAGAGGTTTTTATATAAAAAGGGATGAAGAACAATAACCTCTCTCACTTTTTTCATAGGTATCATTAATTAAGAGAATCAAATCCATCTCTGAGCACTATTGTTCAGGATTCCATTTTTCTTGATTTTGTCATGTTTTTACGGTAGCTATTTTGGAAATGGAAGATGAATTTGGAAAAATAGAGAGAGGTTTTTAATAAGGAAGGGATCATGTAAAATAACCTATTTATGTTTTATCACGGCTATCATATTTTTGGATATCAAAGTGTCTGAGTTGACCTCTATTTTCAACAGTTCTGCCCATCTTTCATGGAAGACGGTTCAAAATTTTGAGGGATTTGTTTCTATCTTTGTGTAGGTTGTTGATTTTGACCTCCTCACCCTAGGGGAAAGTCTTTTCTATAAAGTTTTGTAATTTAAATGTTTTAAGAGTGTAGGTTAGTGTGGATTGTATTGTAGCTCACTGTGAGCATGTTTTCATTTCCAAATAATACAGTGCTATGTTGAAAGATTCTTGTGATTAATTTGACTGATCATGTGAATCTGTCATTAGTAAATGTGTTTTCTTTATTTACATACATGTTCTCTCTTTGAATTAGTTCAAGGAGATATAAAATTGAATTTGTTGCAATATACACTCTGTTTTGATTGTGAATAATTTATGTGTTTTCATCTGATTTTCAGCTGAAGAATTTTCAATTTCTCTTCATCTTAAATGACTTCTTTCTTTTTCTTCTATCCCATTTCATTTAAATCAAAAAAATCGAGTGAGTTGTCTACCTTTCCCTGCTAGATTAGCATGTTGAAAATGGATTTTGATTATTTTGTTGTTGTGACTCCATAGCCCAATGTTTCCTCTTCTCTTCCTCTACCCATTTCTTTAAATCAAAACCTATGTACAATAATAACTAGCCTAAAATATATTATAAACAAAGATATATCAGACAAAGAGATCCCTCTCCAAGTCTTGGATGGATAGATCTAGGACTCCAAGTGTTTTGATGTTACCTTTGTGATTGCCTCCACATCCTTGGGAAAATTACAGAGTGCTAACATAGTGGCGACCATATTAGGAATTGTTCCTTAGAAAAGTGTATCAATTTCCAGATCTGATTATTGATGGTGGACAGTGATTAGACACAAGAAGGATGAACCATCCACCTAACGAATCCAATCAACTCAAAATCAGTTCCAATTCAAAGAATTCACTGGAGGAAGAACCCAAAACATGACTAGACCATGTGAAAAGGTCAGGTATTTAAAATGGAAGTTTATCTAGAATAAGATAGGTTTTATTTTTAATTATTTCATCCATTCTAATGATCCAGATCTAGATCATACTGCCAAAATTTATGAAAAGCATGTTCAACCTAATGATCCTCAAGAGGTTAACTGTAGTGTTACAATCCATGTACATACTCCTACACCTGTAAAAATCCAATATATATACAAGCCTCTTGTCTTACCTCCCATACACCATGAGTTCCCTTCCAATTACTTCAAATATCTTCCCATATTTGACGAAGAATATGGCTACGTAACTGCTGAAAAACACATTCAAGGTTTTGAAAATTATGTTGACCTTCTTGAGGTGGAAAAAATTAGTGTTAGTATTAGGCTCTTTGCTTTATCTTTGCAAAGTAGAGATAAGAAATGGTATAAATATCGGCCATCTATAGGCATCAGTGATCTCAATCAGTTTGTGAAAATTTTCTTGGATCAATGGGTGATAAAGAGGAATCCCTTCCTCATTTTGGAAGAATATGATCAGTTGAGAAGATAGCTAGGAGAAATAGTGCAACAATTTTCAGCCAAATTCAATCAAGTCTACCATTCAATGCTTGCTGATATAAATAATCCTCATAATTGATCTCTCTTGCATTATCCGAATGCCTTTGATCCTGAAATGGCATTTCAATTAAGGGAAAGAAACACCACAACACTCAAAGAAATGAAAGATAGTGAAATAAGTGTGGAAGCTCATTTGTTGATCAAAAGGTCAAAGTTGGAGGCAGACGACAGAAAGAACAAATAAAAGGAGCATATAACATCCTCAGAGGTGAAGCTAGAAATTCTGGCAAGTACAATGGAAGAAAAATTTCACAACATTGTCATAAGAGAAAAAAATGTTGTTCAAAGACACCATATTCCGTTAGTCGTTGAGCAAGAAAGGGTCATTGTTCCCACGACTTTTTCAGCTCACCCTTGGTATCATAAAAAATAAAATGATTAATTTATGTATTCAATTCATAATCTGGTCAAAGATGAGACTCAAAGTCAACTTGCAGAGGAACAACCAACAGATATGATGTGCATGTGTGATGACATTTCTTACCTGGATAATCTACCCACGTATGATCAGTATGATGATGATTATGTGGTTGAAATAGATGTTGACTGTTCAAAGAAACCAATGGCACACTTTTGGAAGAAGGACGAAACTCAGTTATAGATCAAACATGAAAATCAACCTTTGCACAAAAATCATGACATCAATGAGGAAAATGAAGAAAATATCAAAGTAAGTGGAAATTCTTTGCCCATATGTCTCTCTTCATTTCAGTTTCTGAGAGAAAAATGTAAGAAAATTGTGAATAGTATGGATGGATAATGTTCTGATGAATCAGTGGGAGATGTCATTGATGACATAGAAGCTTCTCTCGATCCAAATTTATAGCCCTTGAGTTACATTGATCTTCAATCAGAAGATGAATTAATGCATTACAACTCTATAACATTAACCTTCAATTCATTTCAATTTTTGAAGAATTTTTTTAATCATGTCATGTATGATAAGAACACATAAAATCAAGAATTTGTATTGGAATCAATGAAAAAGTCATCCCAGTCCATGCAAGATCCAATAGATGATGTGTTGGATGACTTGTGTTGTCAAAGTCATGGTTCATTTGCCAGTTACGAGCTTAAAAGTAGCTATGATCAAGACATGATTAAGAAATCATTTGCATGGTCTGGTTTAGGAGAAGTCTCATTACAAAATTCTTATCAAAATCTGCACTCAAATCAGAATTTGCATGATGACACAAACATCCTAAATACAATAATAAATTATGATTTGGAATTGGTTGAATCTGAATACCAAGGGATAGGTCATGTCTTTCATGATCTTATAGTTATCTCTACAAAGGATATTTTCACTTCAGAATGCCAATTGATTTCCAGTGCCTCTTTAGTTTTCCATATATCTAAAGCTCTATGTTATAAAGATCATTCTGAAAATCAGTTCCTAGTGCCCTTACAAATTCTAACTCTGAGTTTTGTCAAAAATAACGAAAGAGCTAAGGTATTGGATCAAATATTTGATTGGTTATATTGGATATTTTATATCCCCTGAAACCAAGCATTCAGTGTTAGAATAGGATTGTACATAAATAATCTTACCAGGTAAGAATCGTTTCAACAGTCAATTTTGTAGTGTGAAAATAAGCTTAGGGTTGTGAGCACTTTTCCAACATTTTTTTCTGTTCAGTTTAGATTTTGGTATATCGATTAGTTTCTACTTAAGGTTCAGTCACAAAGGATCATAATAGATGCAGGTTGCGGAATAAAGTTTTGGGATCAACCTGATGCTTAAAGCATTGATATGTGTGTTCAGAGTTCTGTGGTTCTTGTCACCTCTTGAAAGATCTATCATCCTCAGGTGGAGCCTATGTTGGGGTCCTATAATCATAAGTTATTTTATTCTTCAGCTACCTATTTGGAATTTCTCTCATGACGAAGAATATCTGGCTTGTTGGGATCGATTTATTTCACTTCTCCCTGCATCCATTTCACCCGATCCTTCATCATCCTGCTACACCCTTCATTCCCTCGCCCTTCATTTCTTCACCCCTCCGCCAATTTTGTCCCTACATGAATAAACAAGCTTAGAATAAAAAAATTAGGTTAATAATAAATGGTTAGTGGAATTTTGTAATACTAATTAGCATAATAAAGTTAACTTAATTAGATTAGTAGAACTAGGTTAGGGTTGTTAATAATAAATTAATTAAAACTTAGGATTGTAACTAATTAACAATAATTAATTAAATAACTAAACTAAAAAACAAAACCTAAACAATTAAAAAACAAATACAATGAAATAAAAGAAATGTAAAACAAAAATAAAATACAAATAAAAACAAACGAAAATGAAAAACACTTAAAACATTAATAAAACAAAATTTAAATAAGATTAAAACAAAGTTTAATAAAATAAACATAATAAATAAAACATGTAATAAACATTAAAACAAAATTAAATAAAAAATAAAAAATTATTAATAAAAAGAAAAGAAACATGCACCTTATGCACATATCCCTAAAAAATAAATCAACATCCGTAATCTTTTCCGGACCCCCCCCATCCATCCAAACTTTAACGAGGGGGCGGGGTTCGGGAAAAGTGGTTTTCACCTCGACACTTGTCACCACCAAGTGTTACTGGACCCCCCTCCCCCCCCCATGCCCCTAATACCACTTACCACCCTAGGGGGGGTCTGGAATACCACCTTCCCCTCAAAAAACTGCCTTCCCCCAAAATAAAAAAACTATTTTTTGCATAGTTTGACCACATTTCTTCCGACAGAGTTTTACGGAAAACCAGAAGAAATTTTGAAAAACTAAGAGATTTGTTTCTCTAAAACGGGATGAATAACAATAACCTCTCTAATTTTTTTCACATGTATCAAGAATTGGGAGAATCAAATCCATATCTAAGCACTATTTTTCAGGATTCTGTTTTTCCTAATTTTGACATGTTTTTCCGGTAGTTGTTTTGGAAAACAAGAGATGAATTTGGAAAAATAGAGAGAGGTTTTTACTTAGGAAGGGCTCATGTACAATAAAATCTTTCATGTTTATCACATATGTCATATTTTTTGATATACAAGCATCTGATTTGACCACTATTTTCAGTAGTTCGACCCATCTTTCATGGGAGACAATTCAAAATTTTCAGGGATTTGTTTCTATGTTTGGCGAGTTTGTTGATTTCGACCTCCCGATCCAGGGAGATATTATTTTCTATAAATTTTTGGAATTTAAATGTGTTAAGAGTGTAGGCTAGTGTGGATTTGAGAAGCAGAAGCCCAACATTGTAATGTAGCTCACTGTGAGCATGTTTTGATTTTCCAAATAATACAGTGCTATGTTGCAGGATTCTTCTGATTAATTTGACTGGTGATGTGCATATTTCATTAGTAGATGAATTTTCTCTATTTACATACATGTTCTCTCTCTAAATTATTTGTAGGAGTTATAAAATAGAATTTGTTGCAAGATACACTTTCTTTTGACTGTGAATAATTTCCATGTTTTCATTTGATTTTCAGCTAAAGAATTCTCAATTTCTCTTCAGCTTAATTGAATTATTTAAAATCAAATCCTATGTATAGTAATAACTAACCTAAAATCTATTATAAACAAAGATAGATCAGACAGAGAGAGCTCTCTCTAAGTCTTGGAGGGATAGATCTAGGACTCTAAGTGGTTTGATGTTACCTCTGTGATTGCCTCCACATCCTTTGTAAAATTACAGAGTGCTAACATGACCCATTTAAGCTACTCTAGGGATGGAAACCATTATTTTGAACTTTACTTTGAACTATGCTTATTTTTCTTGATCTTGTAACTTCTCTCCTTGGGATGTGAGTGATAGTATCAATGGCATGAAGTATGTCCTTCATCTCTTTTTCATAGGTGGATTTCCTAAATTATTATCACACAATTATTTACAAGTGAAGGTTAGATGGCATCCTTCTTGCATTAGCATTGCTCCTAAACCTCTGTCCATAACATCACATTCCAAAAAAAGAGTCTTAGTGAAGTTAGGCACTACTAAGATGGATATAGTACACATGGAATATTTTAATCCCGAAAAGGATCTCTAATTAGCCTCATCCATATGAAGGAATTTGTTTTAGTAGGTGATTAATGGGACAACAATTTTCCTATAATTCTTCATAATTTTTTTATAGTGGCCTGTAATTCCTAATAAATCTTGTAATATTTTCACAGTCTTGGGGTGTGGCCAATACTACATAGCTATAATGTTCTTAGGATCAACCCTCACCATATCATCCTAACTGATGATATGACCCAAGTATTCTACCTTTGAAGAACCAAAATCACATTTAGAATGTTTAAGGAACAACTGGTTATTGTGGAAAAGTTGCAGGGCTTTATCCACATGTACCACATGTGCTTCCGTGTTTTTTTATAGATCAAGATATCATAAAATAATGTCAATGCAAAATTGTGTAGGAAGGTTGAAAAATCTTGTTCATGAGGATTTGAAAGGTGGACGGGGAATTATAAATCCAATAGATTAGAAATGTTTACCTCCTTCATTGTTATTTGTCAGTAGCTTGATTGAAGGTCCATATTAGTGAATAATTTTTCACCATAAATCTCATCCAAGAGATCATCTATAAATAGGATGGGAAATTTGTCTTTGATGGTAAACTTATTGAGAACATGAAAATTTGAATACATGTGCCAATTTCCATATTTGTTTAAGATCATGACCAATATTGATGAGCAAGGGATAGTACTTATATGGATGACCCATGCCTCCAACAATTCCCCAATAATATTTCAATTTCATTCTTTTGGGAAAAGTGTTTTTATAAGGACTCACATTGGGTGGTTGACTACTTGGAATTAGTGGGATATTGTGATCATTCTCACCTTGTGAAGGAGAAAACCCATAGGCACATAAAATAGCTATTTATGTTTAGTAAATACCAACTAAGAACTAGGGTTAATATCATGTGGTGGGATATCCATGACTTGGATGGCATGAAATTGGGCTATAACACCTAAGAGGCATTTCTTTAGGAGCTTCTCCATACAATGAGAATTGACAATTTTAAGGGAGCCATAGTTGATCCTTGTGAGAGTAAGTTGACACCCATCCTTAGTGAAACTCATGTAATTCCATGAAATCCATGGTAACATTACTTAAAGTTCATAGCCATTCATCTCCAAGAACCACATTACAACTTCTCATTCAAATAGAGAACATGTTGGATTTGAGATGATACTCCCCCATTTGAGGTTTGACATTCTCACACTTACCCCCACATTTCATAATCCTACTATTTCCTATCATAATTTGGAATTTGTGCACTACATGGACATAAAAATAGGTTTCTTCTACCACTTTATGATGAATAAAATTGTGGGTAACCACTGCCAAGTAACACAACCACTTTGTGGCTCTTGTTGTATCCAATCGACTTCCATGTCTAAGGATATAAAATAATTGATGAAGATTGGAGGGAAACTATGGATTCCATTTGAGGTGGCTCTTGGGTGGGTTCATATTGGGGGGGAGGTGTAGGTTTTTCTAATTTCTATGGTTTGAATTCCGTGTACCTTACCTTTGGGTGGTCAAGTTTGGAAACATATATTTAAAATGAATTTTTTTTCTTACATTTATCCCATGGAAAATATCTCTCATCATATTTATATATAGAGTTCTATGCATTGACATTCTACCATTTCCATTAGGTACAACTTATTTACTTTAAAGGGATGAGAAGGAGGGGAATTGGTAGTAGATTCCATGGGAGGGAAAGGGTAAGAAGTAAGAGACAGTCTTTTGACTTGTGCATTTACCACTATTTCCGCCTTTAGAGATCATTGAGTGGCCTCCAAATAGGCAGACCGATGTTTCATTATGATTTTTTCTCAAATTTCCTGCTTCATACCACTATTGAACCATTCTTTAGAAAAAGAATTAGTCGAGCCCTTTGTGTGGATTACCAATTTCTCAAAAGTTGCTATAAAATATTCTACTATTCTTTTTTGGCACAACTTTCTTAATATACCTAAGTAGTGATTATATCGATAAAAATGTGCATAGATATCTTTCATAAACTGGCTCTAGGCAATGTAACCTCCATAAAATTTCTTAATTCATTGCCAAAATTTCCATCTTTTTAGGTCTAGGTAGAATACCCCTAATCTATGTTTCATTGTGTCATTAGTAATTCAATGAAGGGTGAAATAGTGTTCCATTTGGGTAACCCAACAATTGGTGTTAGACCATAAAAATTATTCATAATTATTTTGGGATATATATGCCACATATTTATTCGAGTTTTATTTAAGTGTGATTCATGGATATTCCTTCCACCATTGGAGGAATCACCCCTTTTTGGTTTCTTTGGTGACTCTAGATGAATATATTTTCCTTTGTTAAGGAGAAAATATTATTTTTATATTCCTTACATATCATATTGGATGTTGTCAATATTGGATTCTATCTTAGGTTCAAGTTAGGTGACTTGGGAGGTGATACTAGTTTCAAGCTTAGCTTCTAGCTAGTTTATCTTGCTGTCCAACTCAATGATATTGGAATTGTGGATTTGGTTTTAGGTCCTTGGGTCCATAAAAAGGGTTCTTGGAGAGTTGTAACAATGAAATTAGAACTTCACAAGGGTTATTTTAATATAGGTCACTCAAAAGTGTATGTCTAGGTCCATTGAAATATAATTACTTGAGTGTGGTACCATGGTGATCAACACTACATAAGGAGTGTTTTGAGATGGGTATCTTGAAAGGGTGTTTTCATGACCCAAGATAATACTGTAGGATTCCTACTCCCGTGGGAGTATTACTTTGAGGATAGTATTACTATGCTGATGAAATCCCCAAATTATCAATAGTCAAATTTATGTAGGAATCTTGTCGCCTATGCTATAGAGGAGAGGATTTGTAGGGTCCCAAGGATGAAGGAATATTTATTTATATATAAATATTATATATGTGTTTGGATTTAGTCCTCGGTCCCATCTCTCAAGACACAAACTAAGGAGGATATACCATACCCTTATCATATTACCTGATTTATAGGTACTAGAGAATGATCTCGACCCTAAGTGATGTTCTCGGTTTTCTCTAGCAAAGAGATAATCGATTGATTTATATAAGGCTATTTTCAAGTAAACCTAAAGGGAGTTATTTTGATATTCCCAAGGGAACATGGACGACAATTCTATATACAAGTGTATTTGTAGTACTACTAGAAGGGGTTCCTACAAGCACTATAGGGGTGTCCAACCAAGTTATTCCACATGTATTTCCTATGTATTCTTCATTGATTGTAAGTTTACCCATTGAACGATAAATATATGTGTTATTTAAAGATGCCAAAACATGTCTTTATCCTTAAAAACATATTCTAAAATATGGGTGTGTGATGTCTCAAGAAGGACATGTAATACCAAACACACACACACACACACACAATTTGGACATTTGTGGGCACATAGATTGATTGAATGCCTCATCTATCATCCCTTTGATACCATAACTTTTGATTGGATGTGTCTTCATCGTATGCTTGGTTGTCATGTAATAAAGTTTAAAGTTTGAAGAGATTAATCATAGGGGATGGCATGACATTACACCACCCCATTTTGATTAACTTTTTCCAACCTAGAGGTGCCATTGGTATTTGAATTTTCTTCCATGTTGATGTTCCTTAGGATGTGAAGAAACTAGATTTCCTTAGATATTTGTATCTCTTTCTTGATTCTTGCTATGATTCTAGCGATTGCGTTATTGGATGGAGGTTTTTTATTATTTATTTATTGGATGATGATACAAGAATCCTTGAATTTTTTTATAAATCTCACATTTAGGAATATTGCATTATTGATTTTTTCCTCTTCTTGGTTATTTATTGTTCTACAGATGGTGCCTCAATTATTAATAATAGGGACCTAGTTATACACCCATGAAGTGTATGTGATAGGGTAAATCAATCCCTCCTTTTGAAATTTATCAATTTAAATTTTGGTGGCATGGGCCAGACTGGGGTGAATATGCCTTTTCTTCTCACATACAAGAATAAAATTTGACCATGTATCTATGTGATGTTCAATGATAGCAGGATCGAGGCCATGAATATTTTCATAGGACCAAGAAAAAACATTATGGAACTCATAGAAAATGGATTTGTAAGAGGAAATCTCTTCAAGAGAATATTTTTCCCCAAGAAGGAGATTTTCCTTGACACCAGGTGTAATAGATATGTTCACCTTAATGGTAGGTGAGTTGTTGGCCATATTCTCTTCTTCAAATGTGTCAAGGGAAGTATAGGATTTTTGAACCAATTGATTTGACCACGGGGGATAAAATATTTTGATTCAATAACATACTAGCTGGAAGGATGAGGTTGTTGAGGTAGAAAATAGGAGCGATGATGCATATCATCCTAAGGGTAATCTGGTGTGATCAAGGACTCCATGATGTATTCATCATAATGAAATATTAGGATGTGAGAACCAACACTACCAAATGAAGTGGTGGGGGATGGGTAAGTGAACCCATTATCAATGGAACATGAACACGAGACATGGTTCACATATTCTACATCTACAACAGTATACAAAATACTAGTGGATGAATTCTCCACCGATGTTGGGACCAAAGGTGCATGGGGCATGCTAAGGATGCTATGTTGTATACCATTGGATAATGGGTTATTCTCTGAAAATTTGAATCCCATGGAAGTTGTGAGGTAGATGATTCACATGGAATTCTCATTGGTTTTCACTTTAGGGGCAGAGGATTTCATTGATCGGATGACTATGGCTTGGTAATAATTTTAATTCTTGAGGGAGAGATCCTATACTACTGAGGTTTGGTGTTCCTAATGAGTGAAATAAAACTAATGAATTACCTTGAGGGAATCATGAAATAGGGGTAGTTTAAGACAATGATGAGAATAGTGGCCATAGGTATCACAAAAAACACATGGGTGATTTGTGCGCAAAGACTTAACAATATTAGTTAATTACTTAGGGAGGGTAACATGCACAACTGGTGTGAAAAGAATTGGCTCTAAATAATTGGTGTTATAAAGTTATTTGAGTTCAAGGAGCCTAATATAGTTAGTGGTAGTGTGGCTAGGGATGTTGGATAAGGCACACAAAGGTATGGCTCTAGGTGTTGTGTTCTGGATGTCCATGGCTTATGTAGTATTTTTTGTGGCACCTTTATTTTTAGATTATTTTTCAATTCCTTTCCCAATCTCTATTGGTTGAGGTGGGGATTTTGTAGGTTCCTTAGGAGATACAAGTGTATTCAGTATTGTCTAAATAGGAGTCAAGGAAAGATAAGGAATTAGTAGAGAGGGTGGAAGAGGAGTAGGAGGGGGATCCAAGTACCAAAACTGGATCCCTAATGTGACGTTAGGAAAATTAAATGTTGCCCTAATAGAGGTGAATAATATTCCTAGAGGAAGAAATAATAAATGAACTTGGACAAAGGTGTTAAAAAAATAGGATCGTAGAGAAATAAAATAAAAACAAATGTGAAAATAAAACACAAAATATACACAATACAATAGAGACACATATATACGTGGTTCACCCAGTGTTGGCTACGTCCACCAGAGAAATTTCTAGGTCCTTCCTTTATATTATCCAACAAATGAATGGATACAACCTAAAACACACCCACTGTAGCTTCCTCTTCTCTCTCACAGTATCCTCTCTCAGAATACAATATTCACAATGATACATAGCCGCAATACAATTCCCTCATAAAAGAGGGTTACCTTCTAGGGAAAAAGACCCTAACATAACTTCTACTGATATATCCGTAACATTATAATGAATGGTCCAGATTTACTATGAAATTACAATATACATTTATAAGAAAAATTTTCCTTTGTGGGCATGATTTCCCCTGGACCCCCCAGCCAGGGGGATGAGCCCCCCGAACCCTACAGGGGGGGAAGCCTCCCTTGCAACCCCCATGCATGGAGGGGTGTACAATATTCCATGGTGTATAGTCTTCATGGGGTATAAACATGACTGAAAATGAAGACCTACGAATCAGGAAGATAATCAAGCTCCACAACCAACAATCTCCCACTTGGAGACTGATCTCAGCAACTCCACCGCTATTGTATTTGTTGGACTATGATCCTTCTTGGGTCTGAAAAATTTCTCATCTTCACCTTCATTCTTGAAGACCAATTGAAAATGAATAGGAACTCAGTTTCTCCCTAGTTACTCCCTTTGTAACACGTCTACAGGATTCTGGCTAGTGTGTATCTTTTCCAACTTCAAATGTCCATATTCCAAGACACACCATATGGAATGGTACCCGATTTGTATATGCTTAGTATTCGAATGGAAGGATGATTTCTTTTCAATATGAATGACACTCTCGTTGTCACAATACAACCTTCTATTCTCTTGCTTCTTTCCCAATTCCTCCACAAACATAGTTACCAACTTAATGAGAACTCTCCAGAGTTCTCGTTTTTTGGGGGGTTCAATTTTTTACCTCATTTTTAAAAATGGTGCTACCAGTAGCACCCCCTCTTCGTTTTTAGATGATTTTTGATATTTTTAATTTTTCGATCCCCAATGTTTCCACATTATTTTTTTAAATGCTCATTTTTCATCTATTTTCAATTTTTTCTAAATATATATATATTGTTTTTATTCAACTCCATTTTTAGTCTTTTTTTCATGCTTCTTTCAATCTTAAAAATGTTTTTTACCATTTACTTTTTCGAAGTTACGTTTTTTCATAGAATTTTGTCTTCTTAATTAATTTATTGTTCCATACTTTTTAAATATAGTGAAAAACATCATTTTTAACACATTGTTTACCTTTACTTCAATAAATAAGAAAACATTGTAGTTAAATAACACTAATTTTAAATACTTATAAAAAGAAATACACATTTTATAGCCATATATCATAAAAAACCTATACATTTTGGTACATATTCCTTAAAATAACATGTCAACTAAAGCATTTTTATGCACATAATTGAACAAAAAAGGTCTATTTTTTTTTAAAAAATATCATTTTCTTTCATATTTTCATACATTTGAAGGAAAAAAATGACAAAATTTAATAAAAATTTCCAATGTATAGTGATTCACATACAAATAAAACGAAAAAAGAAACAATAAAAAAGATTCATCGGAAAACAAAAAGAGATACATCTTTATTCTTATTTTCAAATATGAAAGTCAAATCATTACAGTTATAACTCGTCAAAAA
>ML783152.1:236324-247035 GCA_009831015.1 Picea engelmannii | reverse complement strand
ATTTATTGGAGTTGGAAGTGGGAGGTGGTCTCAAAGGAGTGGATTTTATGGTGGACAAAGACCCTTCTGTTGGAAAAGGGTTTCTCTACATATCTAGTTGCAACCAGGAGTGTGGGGTGGGTTGATTGTTATCACACTTGGTGGCCTCAAATGCTTCCCACATACGATGCATCTTAAGTTAAAAGGAACACTCGCGGGTATAGTGTCCATAGACACTATAATAAATCAAGGTTTATTAGTATGGAGGTTTTGATTCTTCCCTTGCTTAGGCTAGAAATTGTTACCTTGGCCTTGGGTTGCGGAAGGTTGATTGTCTCAAGTGATGGTATTAGGTTGTGTATTTGGATTCCCTTGGTTCTCTTGGCTTTGGTTATTATCATTACCCTTCTCTTTGTTATTATTGTTATTCTGATTGGGGGGATTGGGTGAATTTTGTTGTGTGTATAATTTCCCTTGCGGAGGGCGTGAAGGATAAGTAACATGGGTTTGGGGTATTGTTGCTAGAGGAACCATGGTAATTGGCAGTGGGCCAAGAAAAGGGTAATAAGGATTCATAGCAGCCCCACCACAATAAGAGTTGTTACAAGAAGGCTCATGTACATGTGGATGTGCATGGGGTGTAGGCTAAGAGGTACTGGTCCCTACTTGGGACAAGGATTAAAATAAATCCTGAGGGGGATTAAGATATCCATAAGAGGTGTTAACCCCTCCGTAAGGGTTACCATATCAACTAGGTCTAGGAGGATTAGGGCATGGATAGGTATGATACATAGATATTATAAGGCCATCAACTGCATGGGATGCCCCTGGTGTAGACAAGTCACTTGAGTGGGAGCGAGGTTACCAGGAAAGATGGTATAGAGATACCTTGATTGGGCACAAATAAGATCATATGGATTTTCCTTTTGGAGAGCTTCTTCCTCATTTCTAGATAGATTCATGGCTACATCCTTGGGATTGGAATGAAGAAGGGATTTTAGGAACTAATACATGAGGAAAGAATCATTGATATCAACTTTATACAAGTTACATCTTCTACACCACTCATGGATGTGATCTAAAATGTGAGTGGCAGTGATCTAGCAGAAATTGCTCAATATTTATATCCCTACGTCATGGCGGACTGGAAGTTGGATAAGGGTGAGAAAAACGTTGGCTATGCACTCAAATGTTCTATGGGTATTACCAGGTTGGTCTATGTACCATTTGGAGTGATCAACACCCATCACAATGTGTTGAAATAGTCTTAACCTAATCAAATCCTTGGTTATGAAATTGGAGAATACTAAAGGTGAAAGAGCATGATATGGTTAGAAGGATCATCTCTAGGCTTACCCTTAAAATTTGGGATGAAAAAGGGAAGCTTATTTGGCATATCAATCCAATTGGGATTATGGAAGATGGGATCATTGATAAACTTGTTCAAACTGGGGAGATTTAAACCTGCCATGAAGGGCATAGAATGTTGGTTGGCATAGGATCTAGCTTTATCTCCAACCATGGTGGAACTTGATTTAGTTGAGGATGAAGGACCAAAATAGGTAGAACAAGGTCAAGATTTGGATATAACACCACCCCTTGATGGGGAGGGGGGATATCAATTAGAAGATATAGAACTCAAAGGTAAGTTAGGGTTTTTCCTTGAGCAGGGAAGATAATGCGTATAATGGGGAACTTAGGTTGAAGTCCTTGTAGCTGACGAGTCTGTATCTTAGGGTGAGCTATGGTATCTAGATGCAAATATCACCCTAAAGATGAAACAAGCTAATCGACAAGCTAATAGAATATAAAAAATGAACTAAGAAAAGAATAATTATCAATATTCACACACTATGTGCTCAGGTGATGCATCAAGTGGGTATAAATGTGTCTGAATCAAAATATAGCCTAATTTAAGGACATCTATCCTATAAAGAGAAAAATAATATATCTTATAAGATAAACTAGATGCGCTCAAACAAAACCTAGTCCATGGATATGAGTCTTCTAGCCAATTAACAACAAGGGAAGATGAGGTCCCTTGCATAGATGAGTGAAGGTATGAAAGAGACAGTTACAATTACAGGGTAGTGGGTAGTGAGAATTCCCAAAGGATAGTAGAAATATGTCTCAAGTGACCTCTCTCTCACGAGAGCCGCTTAACTAAAAAACCTAGTAAAAATGGCCACTACGCTACATCTTCACAGACACGTCTAACATGTTACCTTTCCTTCCAGATGAAATCAAGTAGTCTGGTGAACTTCAACATTGAAAGGTCAAGTAGGATCAATCATACCTCTGGTATAGAACCAAGAATTATCAACTTTCAAAGAGCGCACATCTTACCAAATGGGATGGGACCGTGTCCAATAGAAAGGATTTTTAAAGTTCACTAATAGTCAAACTCTATGTTTCAAAGTGAAATGACTAAGAGAAATTATTTGGATTACTATCCCTAAAGTCCTGATCTAATTACAATATTTGTTTTGATGCTCAAGTGGGCTAAATATGTATTATATTGAAGGGTTAATTATTAGGATGAGATTGGAAGCATGAGTCAAGCATAAACTTTAAGGTGTGGTATGTGTTTACATGTGATATGGTTAACTAAAAATGTAAATGCTTGCAAGAAATAAAATAAAATCGCAATTAAATTGAAATCTAAACTAACATGAAAGAAAGTAAACAAAGACAAGTACTAAAATGAAGTGAATTCTTTCTTTATCTAAGTTACCTTTTAAAACTGAAACATGTACTTACTTTTAAAAAACAAGAAACAAACTCTTCTACCCTTGAGCTCACAAGCAATCAATTTCACCAAAGAAAACCTTTATTGGCAAGTAAAAGACTTGGGACCTATGGGGCTCTTTTTCTTTCACTAAATTATGGAATGAATGGAAATATAAACCAACAAACAAAATTAACCTACAACTATAACATAAAGAAAAAATGAATAATGGAAAGTGATAGCCAATTGTTTTTCACATAGATCAACTCTAGGACAAATATTAGGCAATGATGAATGCCTTTTTTCATCCAAGACTTATGTGGAAAGAAATTCCTAAGTAACTAATCAGCTATCACATTTTTTTTTCTTAGCCTATCATAATAGAAAAAACAAGTAAAATTCGAAAGAAAATAACCCAAAAAAGGTATTAGATTTACGTGAGGGGTTTTGTTCCCAATCCTAGAATTTTATTAAAGATGAAACTCTAGGCTACAGTAAAATTACTCTAAAGAAACCTACAATACCTAAAAAGAACTCAAACAACCGTGATAAAAACATCATAAATGAAAAATTAAGTTTCTGCAGCCAAGACATTTTCCCCTTCTTTTCGACATTGGCCCCAGCTCGACTCCATCTCAACCCACTTACTGCACCCAAAATCTGCATTGGATTCTAAGAGGTTCTTGACAGTTGTAAGCTCGACCATGAGATAATTATAAAGGGTTTCCAACACTTGTTTCTTGAAAAAGCATACCAGAAACGAACAAAAAAATAAAAATCCCCCCAAACTCCAAGAAAATGAAAGGACAAGAGAGAAGAAAACGGTCACCCCCCACACAACTAAGGATCAATAAAATGACTTTGTGTAAAATCTGTAACAAGGGTTAACAAATCCTACAAATATGGTGGTTGTATGTAAATCATGGACAAATATGGGAAATGAAACTAAAAATGCTAGCTCCAAATTAACTTACTAAGTCTTGAACCCTTGCCCTTCATAAACAAAAGAAACAATAATAGAAAATAGAAAATAGAAAAAAACTAGAATAACAAGCTTAAAAAGAATGAAGAAATGCTCTATTACATCATTGGAAAGTTCTTTACATGCACCTATAGGGAGAATATGGACTATTGGGCATCCTCCTTGGGAGGGTTCTTTGTGCTTCTTGGGTGTATGGATGCTCTCTCCTCATCTCCTCCTTATGGTTGTAAGCTACTAGAAATTCTCAAGAGACTAGCTCTTGCACAAATCCAACAACATTTACTTACAATGGATGAAATGAATGAGAAATGGGAGAAGTCTCTTGGTTTTTATGAACAAATTAATTTTAGGGTTTTATTTTATTTTGTTTTTTAAAACATTCCAAGAGGGAAAATTTCACAAAAGAATTTTTGTTGACTTTATAAAGTGAATATAACTTTAGGAAAAGTGGTTCATTAATTTATAATGATGAGAGATGGTGTAAAAGTGGGTTTAGAGATATTTTTTTAATAGCTCCAAAAGGAAAAAGATCATAACAAGTTTTAAGAAAAAATAATTTTAGGAAAAGTGGTTCCTTAATTGATAATGATACAAAATTATGTAAAAATGATTCTAGACATGAAACTCATACTATAATTAAACCTAACATTTTGGTGTGTTTAACTAAACTTAACATTTTGGTCTACATAAAACCCATACTATAATTAGACCTAACATTTTGGTGTGTTTAACTAAACCTAACATTTTGGTCTAAGTGATCAACTTTTAGGTGATAACACCTAAATTTGATTGAAAACTCAATTCTTGAATTCTTTTGAGATTAAAAATATCCAACACATGATTATTATTGTTATTACTTTAGATTAATTTAAACTTAATTTAATCTTTTAAAAGTCAATCTTTTTCTAATTTAAAAAAAAAAAAAATTGATTAATCTTAACACTCCATAAACTTATGGTATATATATAACTTTTTACATTGTATTGATAATGAGCATCGATGAAATTCACCTCAATACTCATATTCTAGAAAGTTTCCATCCATGCTCTTGGAAGTTTCCTGAGACTTAATCATAGTGTAGCTAAAAATTGGTGAAACTCTAATATGAAGTTTTACCTGAAAGACTGCAAAGCGACACGTCTCACAGAGTCGCAAGTAAAGGTGAACCCCAAAAATGGAAGTGTTTTTATCAAGAATTTCTATCCTTTCCAACCAAAATATAAGGTAGTTTTTCTAAAAACAAATAAGTAGATTTAAAAGAAAAAAGTTTTGATGAAATGAGGCCAAAAATTAGGTGGTTTCTGTTACAACCCTGGAAAAAACAAACATTTTGCTCTACTAAATATCCCATCGAACCACGTTTCATTTTTTTAAAAGCTACACGTTGTTTTTTTTTAATTTTGACTCAAACTGATAGGAAACTAACAAACTAATCTCCCTGTACGTTAAATGTAAATGCAAAGATGCATGCATCGCTAGCCGGCATAGATCGATGTTACCAGCAATTTGAAAATCCCTGGAAAATAGCTGGACAGCCCCGGGGAACGAATCTTCCTCACCATGGATGAGTTTGAATCGCAACGAGAAGATCTATCAGTTCCGCCAACGCCATTGGACTCTACTACCAAGTTTAACCGAAACACATTGCGAGAGATATGTTACGGGGAATAGCAAGTCCAGATATATCTCAAATCCCGATAAATTTGGCGGAGACAGAAGCGCTATGGAAGCCTCCATGTTCGCCGCCATCCATCCTCTTGGAAGTGTAAGCGTTAGATTTAGGGTTGGAATGTGTCCCCGGCAGTTGCCTATATTTGAGGGAGCTCTACTCTTACGTGTCGACTCATTACCTCTCCTCCCACAGCCTTTGAAGCCATACAAAGCCAACCCCGCCTCTTTCATTCCCCATACCCTCGAGTCGTTTGGGTGGAGTTTTGCAGGTTTTAATTAGCTCAACTGATTTTTCTCTCGGATTCTCTGTTCACTTTGCTTGAGATTTAGGGCATGCACGACGGGTTTCTTCTACTGGGGATCAGGTCATTTTAATAATAACGCTGCTTTGCAAGAATTTCCGGACCAAGCGCAGCACTCTCAGTTTGTTGTGATGCATGAGTAGATTCTCATCTTGACAGAAAAAATTCCAGGTATTTATTGCTTGCCGTTGTTTATAAATCATTTTGAAATTGGTTTTTTTTTTTTAAGTTAGGAAGGAAAATTCAGTGGGAATTTTAAGAAATGTTTTTTACATTGGTGAATGGTATTCTTCATAAATTCTTCAGTATATTTATTGATACTGAGCTAGCCAAATTTCTAACAATTAAAAAGGATTTTTAAAAATTGGAAGCATTTCATTGCATTTGATTTCTTTTGTCTAATAAACAATCCCGTCTTTCACATATTATAAGTTTGATGTTAATGAGATGGTCACAGAAGAGCAGTATTTTCTATAGACATTTCTTTGAAACAAACCCAATCTCTTAACCTACTGTGATCTTTATATCGATGGGATAGCCATAAAAAAGTGGAGTTTTTTGGCTGTACTGTGACCTTTATATCAATGGGATAGCCATAAAAAAGTGGTGTTTTTTGCTGTTTCTAAATGGTTGATACCTCTTTAGAACAGCAGCAGATAAACCTATCTTGTGAGTCTTGAAATCAAAACAACTTATAAAATCTCTTCTCCCCCTGACTCGGTTATGAAGTGTCCTTAAAATGGGCAGCAAACTGTGCTTAGAATATGCCCTTGAGAATTTTCGGTGGTTTTCTTCATTCCTTTTTGGTGTTTGGTGTTTAAACCAGGTCGAATATGGCGGGCAAAGGTGGCACGGGTCAGGCATGTGCTGCATGCAAGTTTCAGAGGAGAAAATGTTCTGCGGAGTGCCCACTGGCTCCTTACTTTCCACCGGATCAGCCGAAACAATTCCTTAATGCCCACAAGCTGTTCGGCGTGAGCAACATTCTGAGGATCTTAAAACAGGTAGACGACACCAAGAAGAGCGATGCAATGAAGTCCATGATCTACCAGGCCAATGCCAGAGAAAAAGACCCTGTGCATGGCTGTTTTGGTATAATAATCATGCTTCAAACCCGGATCGAGAGATTGAGAGAAGAGCTGGAGCTTGTGAGAAGCCAGCAAATGTTCTTAGACCAGGTTTATCAGAGCAGGGAATATTGTAATATCCCACAGAAACAGCAGCAGCAACAACTCCAGCTTCAAGCTCTGGGCACTACAGGAGGTCATGGGCCACAGGCCGTTTTGCCTACCTCTTGGATATGCCCTTACGTGCAGCAATCGCCCTATACAGCCTATGATGGCAATGGCGCCCTATATCGCCAATCTTATGATCTCAGACCTAATAAATTGATCGTATACAATGAACACAGGCAAGCCTATAACGATTGTAAAGACGCTTACGAATCTAGGTAAGTTCAAATTTTGACAGAACCCATCAAAAGGCTGAATGCTTTCAATGGAAAACTCTGTGTTTCCTTAAGGCATAACCGATTTTACTAGCTGAGGAAGGAGGCCTAAGATCTTTTTATTTGGTTTGAAATGCAGTGCAGAGTCTTCCCTGAAAGATTCTCAATCTTTGGAGCATGTAGCAGAGCGTGAGCTCAAGAGCGCAGCAGCACTGTTTACACTTACTAACCAGAACTAAACCATGGGCAGGCTCTGCATGTATGCCAGTCGACAGAATTTTCTAAACTGGTCCATGGAGTTCAGAAGAAATCTATCTAGATTTCGTCGCTTGATACGGTATCTGATCAGTTTCCTGTATCTAAGTGACATCTATGTGGATTGTTTTGTACCATTAGGGTTGCAATTCACCTCTAATTTGACTCCTAGTGATAACTGCTATCGATTTTTTTTTACTGTCATACATGCCATAATATAGTCTGCAATCTCGTTGTGAATACCGGTTTTTCCCAGACACTCATTGTACATTTTCATTATGTTTAATGTTATATTTTCATTATCATCAGAAGAATTTACTTTTCTATGTGAAGTTTTTATTTCCTTCTGTTTGCTGTGGGATGCAAAAAGTTAGGGTTCTTAAATTAAACATTGAAATGAATATTGTCTCGAGTTTCTCTTTTTCTTTTGTCCAACAATAGAAATTGGCCATGGTTTTCCTATGACAAGGAAATATAATAAATATGAACCACATTAGTCATCTACGAATTGGAACTGTCAATATAATAAATATGAACCAGATTAGTCATCTACGAATTGGAACTGTCTCTATTGCTACGTTTTCAACAAGTTTAGACTTATCATAGCTAAGATCGCCGAGACTGTTCGCTAAGCATAGGTGTAGTTTATAAAACAATCTTTATTCTGTTTTACTTTTTTATAAATAAAACAATTTATGTAAAAATGGTTCTTATTAGTAAGATATTTACACTTTAAGAAATGATAAATGAAATGGAGGTAGTATCTTCTTTGTTAGAATTAATATGAATTAGATTAGTCATATTTATAAATTGGAACTATCTGTACCTATATTTCTAAGTATAGGTGTAATTTATATAAAAATTGTCTCTATAAGTTTAGAGCAAGATATTTACACTATTTACACCAGAAATGAAGGTAGTATCTTTTTGTTAAGAGATTTTAATGCTAAAATTACAATTAATCAAGTTATTTTTTTAGTAATGATTCCAAAACTAATCCTTTATGATTAGATGAGGACTTTGTTTTAGCTAATATATGAAGAACAAACTTTGAAGAACAGAGAATTTGCAATGGCCCAATGAATTCACTAAATTATAAATGACTTTTATACATGGGCTTGGAAACAATGTAAATTTTGACCCCAACAATGAACCCAACTTTTATCATAAACAATTTCTAACCCTGACTCTTAACTTTGTCATGCACAAAAGCCTATTTGAAAAAAATTCTAAGAACCAAAGACACTTGTTTTTAAAAAAAAATAAAGATGATCTTTTATGATTTAAATAGTGAATTAAATATTCAATCATATAAGAACAATATGCCTTATCTTTTCTTAAAGGATTTAAATAATGAATTAAATATCCTATCATATAAGGACAATATTGAAGAACTATATCTTAATTTTATGACAATTGTTTCTACTTCCATTAACAAGTTCTCTATCGAGATGTTATAGAATAGACAACCCTTGTTATGATAGTGAGTGTAAAATTAGAAAAATAGAATAGGAAACCCTTATTATGATAGTGAGTGTGAATAGGAAACCCTTGTTATAATAGTGAGTGTGTAATTGTTAGAAAATGTACTATATAAATGAAATCTAGAGAAGCTTTTGCACCTATCTAAGCTAGATTGAAATTCCTACCTTAAAAATTTTTAGTGTAATGGAGAATGCCAGTGTAGTGGACAACATTCCAAACGTTTTTATAGAGATGAAGTTTTTTCTATAGAAAACATAGAGTTTGGGGTTAAGTGGCTAGCTAAAGGGAAAGCTAAGGGAATGAAAGGCTACCAAGCTAAAATCTTAAAAATTGGAGGGCCTATACTCATCCCTCACTTACACAAGCTCTTCAATTTAGGAGTCAAGTAGAGCTTCCCTAAACCCTATGATGCAAAGAGTCACTGTACATTTTTTTAAAAGTCGGTATAAAAGATCCCTTTAATTATAGGACCATTATGATCAACCCCATTTTTTTTCAAGCTATATAGAATTATTTTCAAAAACAAGATTATTATATGGCTAGAAATCCATGGAAAAAGAGCTAATGGACATAGTGAATTTAGGAGCAATCATTCAACTATGGATCACCTTGTTGTGCTTAGGAACATTACGAAGGAGTGTTGCAATAATAAAATCAATCTCCTTTGTTGTTTCGTTTGACTTTAGAAAATATTTGACACAGTGCCCAGGATGAACCTTTGGAATAGGTTAGAAGAGATAAAAGTTCCTTTGGAGTTGAGAGCTATTGCAGTAAGTTTGTATGAGAATTCTATTGCCAATTTTAGGAACACTGAGGACTAGTCAGAAAAAATTAACTATAATATAGGAGTCAAGCAATGTTGTCCCATGACCCCTACCCTTTTTGGCATATATATTGACAAGTTAGAAGATTGTTTGGAAGGAGCAAGTTATGTTGGTATGATTTTCACTGGTATAGTCATCATCCTTCTTCTTTACATTGATGACATTGTTCTTAAGGATTTCTTCTCTAGTGCAAGTATGGCTATTAACACTAACCAAATGGAAGTTATGATAATTAAATCTAAAAATACCACTTACAATACTTTCATATATGACAACTAAAACTTGGAGGAAGTGCTTCATACAAATATCAAGGAATTGATATTCATCACAAGCTCAGTTTGAACTATAGCATTAAGAAAAGGATAAATGGAGGGAGGAAATCTTATTATGAGATTGAAAACAATTGTAAATCAACAAACCTTTGGATATTAGATAAGAAAAAATCCTCTTTGAGAATCTCATCACTCCTCTTATCTTACATTGATGAGAAGTTTGGGGATGTAGTGTCTCTAGAGAAATGCAAAGAAAGATAGAGAAAATCCAAAATAATTTTATAAATTATAATATCAAAATTAAAGGCAATGCACCTTATAGTATTCTCCTCATAGAAACGACCCATTGAGAGAATGGCCATGACTAGGTATCTAATGTACAAGAACAACATAAACAACATAGAATATGAGAATGGCCATAACTAGGTATGTAATGTACAAGAACAACATAAACAACATAGAATATAAAATACTTCCCAAAATTGCTTCGAACTCCAGCCAAAACCACATTCGATTCAAGCCAGGTTCACATAAATATGTCAAGTCTTGGTTAAATCATTGGGGAATAAAGGGCATGTCTCATTATCTAGAATAATTATAATACTAAAAGTATTATTACAACTAACGTGAAAGGAGAAAATGTAATGTAATGCGACAAAGAATTAGAGGATAAAATAAAATTAATATAGTATAAGGAGATGATCAAGATCAAAAGTATCTCTATACTTTGATTAATTTTAAGAAGAAAATCAACAATGCTGAAATA
>ML783152.1:216397-229900 GCA_009831015.1 Picea engelmannii | reverse complement strand
AGTTCGACCCGTTTTTCATGGTGGACAGTTCCAAATTTTCGGGGATTTGTTACTATTTTTGGCCGAGGTGGTTGAATTCGACCTCTTGAGCCTGGGGAGAGTCCATTCCATATATTTTAATAATTCAAATTCACAACGGTTGATTGTTGAGCTCTTGATTCATGCCCCACAGGGGATACTTTGTAATTTTCCAGATGACTTTCCAGAAAAAAAATTGTATCTGTAGGATTCTTGTGTTAGACTCCCTTGTGATGTTTTTCCTCTCTAGGTAACTATTTTCTTACTCTATTGATCCATCCATGTTTTTCCCTGATCTAATCATTAAAATAAAGATTAAGAACAAAATTTATTTTTGCACTCTGTTTCTGGTCTTTTAATGATCTAGATGTTTTCATCTAAAGTTGAGCATAGGAATTCTTAGTTGCTCCTCTGCTTGATGGAATTTCCATTCTATTCCTCTCCTTCACTTTCATTTGATTCAATTTGATCTAGTAATATTTCTATCCTTCCCCGTAGAGACAATCTAATACGTTTTAGATAGATCCATTTTCGAAAAAGGTAGACCCCATGGCCCAATGTAAATTTGAGTTTTCAATCTCCCAAATATGCCAAATACAGAAACAAACCTATGTACAGTAATATCTAGTCTAATATCCAATCTAAATAAACTTAAATTAGATAGAGAGATCCCTCTCTGGGTCTTGGAGGGCTATATCCTTGACTCAAAGCGGTTTTGTTGTCACCCCTGTCGATTTCCTCCTCAGCCTGGGAAATTACAGGGTGATAACATAATGGTGACCATACTACAGATCTTTCTCTAGTAGTGCACTTCGAGTTCCAGATCTGATCATTGATGGTGGACAATGATCAGGCACATGAAGGCTCAAATATTCATCTGGTGACTCCAAACAGGGTTTCAAATTTTTCGGGGAGACTGCACTGGTAGCCGAATCCATAAATCAAGATGAGTTCAAGAAAAGAGTGCAGGTATGCTCCTATGGATAGATCTGGTATTCCTGGTTTTCCAAACCCTATGCCCCGTGTTAATTGGTTGAACATCTTCCATTATTTAAAGATCAAAAGGGAGATGATGATGTTATTCATAAGTTCAAATTTCATTTGCATGTACGCAAGCTTGGGGTTAAGTTTCCCAAAGACTGTTTAATGAAAATGTTCATGTAAACCTTAGATACAAAGCTAGATCTTTGTATGAAGGTTTACCATCTACAAGTTTGTGTTCTCTTAAAGATTTTCCTGAAGTCTTTTATGATAAGTTTAAGGATTTTTGTCTTCCCTTACCTTGGGATGAAAAATGTTGTACATATTTTGAAGATTTCTTCCAATATATGGTAAATATGTATGCTGATGAAGAAAATACAAATGATGAGATTAAAGAAGCTTTGTATGAATTTTCATCTCAATGGAAAGAACAAAGAATATAAGGGGGTTGTTGCCAGGATTTTCAAGTGGATTTCCACCAAGCAACATTTTCTGCAGTTGAAGATGGAACTGATTAGATTGTCAAGGATCAACAGGTGGACAATAGTGAAGAGGAAAGGGTTGTTTTGGAACCTTTTGCACATGTAGAATTTCCTCCTTTTTTCAGTTGAGGAAGAGTGGATTAAAAGAGAGAAAGTTGTTTCAAATCCCATGGATGACAACATCAACACTATAGTTCTTTCAATGGAAGAAGATCAGATTGAATAAAAATTGCTTCTTATTAATCAACAAGTGGAGGTAATTGAGCATATTGTTGAAAATTCATTTGTTGATTTACAACAGTCACATGAATAGAAAATAGAAGCCAGCTGCCATAATAATCATGAAAATTCTCAGACATTAGTTTCTTCCTTGGTTGTCGATGAAACAAGACATCATACAATTGAAAGCCATGTTTCTTCATTCAAATTTGATGAAAGTTTGCAACAGTCATGCTTTTATTTTAGCACACAAGATACATATGACAATGGTCATTTCAGTTGTCCTTTATTTCTTGATGAGGATCCTAATTCTAAGTTGGTTTGTATTGAGATTCCTGAGAGTCCTCATTCATCCATTGAGTCAAAAAGTAATGAGAAGCGTGTTTGTTTCCCGGGACTTAATGATCAACATGTTCTGCAAATGTTAAATCAACAAGGAAAATTAAATAGTCAAATGCCTTATGCTTCGTCTGATGAAAGACAGATTTTAGATCCTTTTAATCATTATTATTCTCAAGAATGTGAGAATGCATCCCAAGGCAGTCAAATTGAAAAGATATCTAATGTAGAGTTGTATCTTATTGTGCATATTATGAAAGGATGTGTTAACAATGATCTTGTTCAAATAGTTGTTGATTCTGACTTTCTTGAAGAAAAACTCATGCATGAAGTTTCATATTGGGAGAATGATAGGCAAAACATTATCATTCAATTGGAAGATAGTCCTAAAAAAGAGCAGCCAGTGATTACAAATGATGTTTACTTTTCTCCTCTTGTTGGCTCACAAGAGGTAACATTTCATGATTTTCAAGACCCTTTGGGAAGTCTTGTGCAGACATCGGTGAAGATGAACGCCATTTTTTTACTCAGCATAAATCTTGGTTTCATTTTCCATTATGAGTTTCCTATATACACATCATCTTGTCCTCTTACGGAGGAGGTAAGCAGAATTTCAGTGAGTGGCCATCTCCTTGCCTGGCTTTATTGAAAATATCGTATCATTTGAATGAGCAAGTTGTGGATCAGTTAGTATAGACAACATTTTGAATAAGCTCAGTCAGTTGAGCATTTTTTCAGTAGGGTTTGAATAAGCTCAACTCTCTAAGCATCCCTTTCAACAATTTTTCAATTTCAAATTTCAATCTTCAGTTTTATGTGGTCTCAATTGAAAGATCAACATAGTTACAAGTTACAGAATAAGAATTTGGGATCATCCCAACAAATAAAGCATCGATATGCATGTTCAGAGTTCAGTGGTTCTTGACACCTCCTGAAAGAGCTACCATCCCTAGGTGGAGCCTATGTTAGGTGTCCTATAATCATATGTAACTCGATTTTTGGTTTCTTATTTGGCATTGCTCCCTCGATGAAGACATATGGCTTACTGGGTTCGGTTGATTCCATTTCCCCCCTCCACCCATTTCGCCTGATCCTCCATCACCCTGATGCGTCCTTCATCCACTGCTGCACTTTCAATCCCTCATCCTTCACTTCATCACGCCTATCACTCATCCCTGCATGAATAAACACACTTAGTATAATAAAATATTGGTTAGTTTAATAGGGTAATTGATAATAAATAAAGAAACAATAGGTTAATAATGTTGGTAATAAAATTTAGTATAGTTAGAATAGGTCAGACTAATTAATAATTAATTACTTAATAATTAAGTTACTGTTTAGGTTAATTTAGGTTAGTGTTAAACATTAAACTAAAAAACAATAAAAAATTCTAATAAATAAAAACTAAACTGTATAATATAAATAATAAAACAAACATATATAAAACACAATTAAATAAAACTTAAAACAAAAACAAATAAAACGTAAGATTAAAAATAAAACAATAAAAAATATAATAAACACTTAAAACAAAAACAAATAAACATGTAAACAAAAACAAAACAAAACACAAATAAAAATAAAATGCAATATAACAAAATTAAAAGCAAAAAAAACACAAAACACATTAATCCTAAGTTCTACCTGTGCTTTTTTCCATGCAACTCAGAGCCTCCCTCCCTCACATCACATCACTACCGAGGGGGTCTGAGTTAGCGGTATTGGGAGGAAAAGTGTCACCCCCTGGTGAAATCGGACCCCCCCTCCCAATACCTCTTACCACTTCAGGGGGGTCCAACCAAAACCACTCTGCCCTCCAAAACTACTCACCCAAAAAACTAAAAAAACCGCCTTTTTGCCAGTTCAACCAGTCTTTTTTTGAGGTGGATTCCGAGCAAATGGAAACGAAATTTAAAAAACTGAGAGAGGTTTTTGTTCAAAATAGGTGGAAGACAAAAAAAAATATTCCATATTTTGCATAGGTGCACAAGTTGGGAGAATCAAAGCCATTTTTCAGGCTCATTTTTTGGATTTTCGGTTTTTCTGTTTCAGTCTTGATTTTGCGAACGCTGTTTCGGCAAGATGGAGATGAAATTGGAGAAACGAAGGAGGTTTTTTCTCTATAAAAAATCATATACAATAACCTCCTTCATTTTTTACACAGGTGTCACCCTTCAAGAGAAAAATATGTCTGAGTTGACCCCTTTTTTGTAGCAGTTCGACCCATTTTTCATGGCGGACAGTTCCATATTTTTGGGGATTTGTTGCTATTTGTGCCCGAGGTGGTTGAATTCAACCTCATGATCCTGGGGATAGTCTGTTCCATATATTGTAATAAGTCAAATGCACAAGGGTTGATTGTTGAGCTCTTGATTGATGCCCCACATGGGATACTTTGTAATTTTCCAGATGACTTTCCAGAAATAAAAATTGTATCTGCAGGATTCTTGTGTTAGACTCCCTGGTGATGTTTTTCCTCTTTGGGTAATTTTTTTCTAAATTTGTTAATCCATCCATGTTTTTCCCTGATCTAATCGTTAAAAGAAATATTAAGAACATAATTTGTTTTTGCACTCTATTTCTAGTCTTTTAATGATCTGCATGTTTTCATCTAAAGTTGAGCATAGGAATTCTTAGTTGCTCCTCTGCTTGATGGACTTTCCCTTCTATTCCTCTCCTTCACTTTCATTTGATTCAATTTGATCCAACAATATTTATATCCTGCCCTGTGGAGAAAATCTAATACTTCTGAGATAGATCTATTTTCGGAAAAGGTAGATCCCATGGCCCAATGTAAATTCGAGTTTTCAATATCCCAAATATGCCAAATCCAGAAACAAACCTATGTATAGTAATATCTAGCTTAATATCCAATATAAAAAAAGTTAAATCAGACAGAGAGATCCCTCTCTAGGTCTTGGAGGGATAGATCCTCGACTCAAAGAGGTTTTGTGGTTACCCCTGCTGATTTCCTCCTCGGCCTGGGAAATTACAGGGTGATAACACATGTGAGTCACTTTGACAGTCTAGACTCTTGAAATCCCAATAGGAGCATAGAAAATGCTATCCCCTCTATTCCCCTTCACCGATGTGACCCTTCGCGATGACTGTGGGCCAATCTTTCAAGCACTTCACGATTTTGCGTTTCGTGATTTCATGTCTCATGAGTTCACACTTCACGAGTCATCTCCCTGGATGATTAACGATCCATATATCTTCTTGAATCGACAGCTCAGATCAAATCTTCACGGTTTCGGGTTTCGCAAGTTCCCAAAACTCTTACTTCTGATTTCTCGAGATGCGAAGTCCCGATAAAACCAGATCTATGGTTCAAATCCCAAATTTGATCAACGACTGTGATCTTTTCGCGATTTCGCGATTCACGACTTTGGAGTCTCCTTGCCTCCATTCTCCCGATAGTCGAAATTGTGATTATGTTGGATCAACGATCCAAATCTCCCCTTTGATCAACAACTCAGATCATGTTGTGAGATTCTACGTTTTGTGATTTTTCGCGACTCAACCTTTGACTCCTTTGAGTAAGGAGTCAATGAAATGTTGATCTCTCACCATGTGTCCTCCTTAACAATAGACGGTCTCGATGATTTCAGAACAATCAATGGCTATGAGCTATTCGCGAGTTCGCACTTCGTGAATCCTCACAACTCTGCTCTTTGACCTTTTCACTTTTTGAGTCAGCGAAATGATGATTTATCGCCACGTGTCCTGTCGTGATGGACGGTTCTGATGATTTCATAATTTCGCGACCTTGTTCCTCCTATGTACATTCAAATATTTAATGTTAGTGCACTTTACCTTGATCAAATGGCTACGATGTGTTTGCACTCAGATCGAATGGTTGAGATCTTTCCTCCTCTATACTTCCTCCTCGTTGTTTGGACACTGATCAGATGGTCCATATCTTCCCTCTGAGCTAAATATTTCTTTAGACTTATAATATTTTCGAAAGGATTTAAAGTATTTGACCTTTATCCTTCCTGTGAATCAATTTCTTGGATCTCGTTTGCACTTCTTGGAAAGTGCTACCCCTCCTGAGCTTGATCTCTCCAAATATTTTGATATCCCAATCACTTCTTTCTTTTTTGGGAAATTCATCATACTCGGATCCAAAGGTTATTGAAAAGAATCCCTTCTCGCCTTCTCGGCATTCTTCTGCTCGCATCATTCGACTTATTTATGGAGTCACTTCGACTCTTTGTCGAATTATAGGTATGTGCACTCTTTGCAATAGATATTTACACAATATTTGAGTTCTTGCGATGACTGTGCACTCCTTGCGACAATCACTTTACACTTCCTACAAAGAAAGTCTTACACTATTTCTTCTGAGCTTGATGAGTCAAAACATACCCTATCAACACACTCATTGTCAAATGTGTGCACACCTTGCACTGACTCATGAATAAAAGTGATTTAAATTCTTATGCAAGCATTTCAAAGATACATACACTCGTAGAAAGATTCATTCATTCTTGAAAAGATTAAGACAACAACAGAGAATTTGGAAACAATATTCACACCATACATTGGATCAATGTTTCTATGTTATCTTCATTCAAAATCAAGAAAATGGTTACAGCTAAAATCAAAGCAACAACTACTACTATGATATTCCTACTTGCTCATAATTCTCGTAACCCCTCTTTTGGCCATACAAAATCTCTCTTTATACAAAAGAAACAAGCTAACTGCTATCTATTTGTGGTTACATTGAGACTAGGGTTAAGCTCCTAAGTCACTCGTGCTCATTTTGTCTCCACATGTGTGATCTTTCCTCTTTTGTTTTCTATTGCTTCAAAATATTTGGAATATTGGATAGCATTTGAGACTCTGGATTAGCTCTCAAGCACTGAGTTGTCATGCCACATGTACTTTTTGATGATGATCCTACATCATACTCCCCCTGGACAAAAATTCATGGAATTTTGTCCATGAGCTCGTGTACCGACTTTCCATGATTCTGGATATAAACTTCACTTTCCCAAATGGATTCTTATATTGGGTGTCCATTCCACTTGACTAGATATTCAAAATAGGTCTTCCTCTTCGTATTCTTACTAATCCTTTGATCAACGATGTTTTCGATCTGTGGTTTTTCTGCTATAGGAATTTGTTTCTCCCATTGAATCTTCCCTTGATGTGTTGATCCCTTCGTGTCATCCTTCCTGTAAGGATACATGTCTGAGACGTTGAATATGGGCGATATGTCCACATCATTTGGCAACTCAATATCATAGGTGTTGGCATCAAACTTCCTCAAGATCTTACACGGTCTTATCTTCTTCATATTTAGCTTGTTGTATGTCCCCTTAGGGAACATTTCCTTCCTGAGATGTATAGAACCCGATATCCTATTTCAAATTGGATTTCTCTGAGATGTTGATCAGCTCTGCATTTGAACTCTTGGCTAGAATTCTGCAACTGTCCTATGATCTGGCTATGGAGCTTTTGCATGTCTACAGCAAAATCTTCTACCCCAGTGCTCTTGATCTCACTATGTTCCAAGTTTCTCAACTCAGATACTCCCCTGGGTTGAATTCCATACAATTTTTGCAATGGGCTCTTCCCAGTGCTTAGGTTTGGTGAGTCATTGTATGCAAATTCTGCTTGTGGAAGAATCTGATCCCATTGATTATGGTGCTTAATGACCAGACTCCTCAATAAGTTTCCCAAACTTTTTTTTACCACCTCAGTCTTCCCATCTATCTGAGGGTGATAAGTTGAGATGAAGGACAAATCTGTCCCCAATTTCTTCCACATTGTTCTCCAAAAATGACCAACAAATTTTGTGTCTCTGTCTGAGACAATTCTTCGAGTTAGGTCGTGAAGTCTCACAACTTCCTTGAAAAACAGGTTTGCAACATGTGTTGCATCACTAGTCTTTTGACATCGGATAAAGTATGCCATATTGGAAAATCTATCCACCACCACAAATATGGAATCACATCCTCTTTGTGTTCTTGGTAGTCCTAACACAAAATCCATGCTTATTGCATCCCAGGGCCTCCCTAGTATGGGCAATGGTTGATACAATAAAATGTTCTGTATTTTACCTTTTGTATGTTGGCAGATTCTGCATCTATTCACAAATTTTATTACATTTGTTCTCATATCTGGCCAATAGTATGAACTGCTCAACTGCGCAAATGTCTTATCATGGCTGAAATCTCCAGCCAATCCTCCACTATGTTTTTCCCTCAAAAGGTTATCCCTCATTGAGCATTTTGGTATGCACAATTTATTGCCCTTGAACAATAATCCCTCTTGAATCATATACTCTGTCCACTAGCTCCTATCTCCCAGCACAGAATTTGTGCATGCTTCGTATGCTTCCTTGAAGTCTAGATCATCACTGTACATTTCCTCAAGGTGTTCAAACCCTAAGGTCTTTACTTGCAATTTCTGCAAAGTCAAACATCTCCTACTCAATGCATCAACAACTTTTTTAGCATTCCCAACAATATGTTTTATGACAAAATCAAAATTCTGCATACACACAATCCACTTCACATGCCTCTAATTCAATTTTTCCTGTCTGGTTATGAATTATAAATATTGGTTATCGCTATACAAGACAAATTCTATTGGGACAAGGTAATGTATCCATTTCTTCAGGGCTTGGATTATGGAATAAAACTCTTTGTCATAGGTGGAGTATTTTCTCTTAGTCTCATTCAACATCTCGCTGAAGTAAGAAACAAGTCTATTGTCCCGGCTCAAAACTCCTCCAATCGCATTGCCACTTGCATCACACCTTACCTAAAATGTCTTCTCAAAATTTAGCAAGACCATAATTGGTCGCTCCGTTACTTTCTCCTTTAGTGTATTAAGGCTCTTCTCTGCCTCCTCTGTCCATTTAAAATACTTATGCCTCTTCTTCACTATATCCATCATTGGTGCACAAATTCCATTGAAATCTTTGATGAACTTCCTATAGAAATTCTCTAATCCATGGAAGCTTCTTACCTCAAACATGCTCCTCAGTGACAACCATTCTTTGATTTCTTTCACCTTCTATGGATCCATCTTCAGTTCATTTGAAGAGATCAAAAAACCCAAGTAAATGAGTTATGTCTTCATAAAAGAGGACTTCTTCAGTTTTATCAACAACTTCTCCTGCTATAGTCTCCTCATCACTAATGTCAGGTGCCTCAAATGCTCCTTTTTAGTCTTGCTAAAGATCAGTATATCCTCTAGATACACAACCACGGACTTTCCAATGAAATGTTTTAGTATTTCATTCATCAACCTCATAAAATTACTCGGGGCATTGGTTAAGCCAAATGGCACAAGAAACCACTCATACAAACCTTCATTTGTCTTAAAGTCTGTCTTCCATTCATCACCTTCCCTCATTCTGATTTGGTGATATCCACTTTTCAAATCTATACTAGAAAATAAATTTTCTCCACTTAAACATTCCATCAAATCATCTATTCTTGGAAAAGGGAATCTATGCATGATAGTGATCTTATTGATGGATCTCGATTCTGTACATATTCTCCATCCTCCATCTTTCTTTGGAATCAACACAGTTGGAAATGTGCATGGACTCAAGCTCTCTCTAACCAAACCCTTGTCTAACAATTCTTGGATTTGGTTCTTTACCTTCTCATTCTCTCGAGGTGTCAGCCTGTAAGCTTCTTTGTTTGGACTACTTTCTCCTGGTATCAAACCAATATGATGACTGATACTTCTGATGGGTGGCAATAATTTAGGCAGCTCATCCACCACTATGTCGGAAAAATTATCAAATAATTCCTAAACTTCTTCAGGAAAATCATCCATTGAAGTACTTGTAAGGATAACTCTGGGTTTCCTCACCACAACAAACTGCATCTCCTATTCTTTTTTGACCTCTTTCAGGAGTTCCTTCCCACTCATGAGGAGTATGCTTGTGTTGGCTTCCCCTTTCACTTTATTCTCCTCTATTGGCAACAACATGCATGTTCTACCATTCTTCTCCAAGATGTATGTATTCTTCCTCCCATCATGAATGACATTCATGTCAAACTTCCATGGTATTCCCAACAAAATATGGCATACATCCATGGGAATTCCATCACACACAATTTCATCTCTATATCCTCCTATCTTAAATTCAACCAAGCATTGTTTAATAACCATCACCTGGTGTCCTTTCTACAACTATGAGACTTTATATGGCTATGGGTGTGTAGTATTCTCTAGCTCCAGTTTCTCCACCATCTCCATGGATACTAAGTTATCAGTGATCCCACTGTCAATTATCACCATTGCATACTCTATCTTTAGTCTTGAAAGCTATCCTGAATAGACCGTTCCTCTGTACTGGATTTTTAACTTATGCCTCTAGTTTTAAGAGAACCTTCCTCATCATCAGGGATGTTCCATCCTCTACTCCTTCTGCTTCAACATTCCCTCTTTGTGCTTCCGAAATGTGAGATTCTCCTCCTTCCTTATTTTTCTCAAGGCATTCCCAAGACATTTGCCCTATCTTTCCACAGGCATAACATCTTATTCCTCCTATGCCTCTTCCTCTGGAAGGGTTTCTTTCACCACCCTTTCTTCCTCGGGAACTTCCTCCTCTTTCTGATTGAATGTGTGGAGTTTCAGCCTCGTCTTTGGAATTATGCGCCTTGTCATGGGAAACTCCCTTGCCTTTGTTCGGGGTTGAGATTTTACCTCTACCTCGCTAGCTTTGTTTTCTGGCCAACTTCTCTTCTGCCTTCACCGAAAACTGATAAGCATCCTCCACTGTCCTTACCGACATCATGCTGAGCTCATCCTGGATTTCCTATCTCAGGCCATTCATATACCTTGAAACTTTTTCTTCATCCCACTCTCTTTGGCCAACTCTGATGTTCAGCTTGTAGAACTCCTCTATGTATTATTTGACTATCATACCCTTTTGTCTCAGGTTCGGAAGCTTCTTGAACAGATTGATCTGATAATATTTGGGCATGAATTTAGCCTTCATCTTGGCTACCATTTTGTCCCAATTCTTTATCTTTTGTTTGCCTCTACTTCTCTTCTCAGTGTGCAGTTCATCCCACCACAGTGTTGCATGTCCTTTAAACCTGGTGACACCATGTCTCACCCTTTTCTCCCCATCGACATCTTCATAATCAAAATATGTGTCCATGGACCTTATCCAATCCAACAACTCTTCATCATCCAAATTGCCTTCATACATTGGGACCTCTATCTTGGCTCTAGCTCCCAATCTAACAACTGCTCTTACCAAGCGTTCTTGCACAATGTGTTCCTCTGCAGCTTCTTCGGCTTCTACATCTTCGCTGTCTGCATCGCTGACATCTCCAGCATCAGGTGCTCTTCTCTGCGCTGCTTCCATTTCTTCCAACCTTGCAAGAAGTTCTCACATCTCTCTTTATACAACGCGATTGGATAAAGGTGGATCCCCTCGTCTCCTTGGCGGCATTGTGTTGACTGTATCTTACACACAGAGTACAACTTTGAGTTCCTTTTCTCCTTCACCTGAAATCTACATACGAAAATCATCTCTAATACCACTTGATGCAGACCCCCCTTCTCTCCTAAGGACTGTGCAACCTCTCGGTCTAGGATCGATCAAGAAACTAAGTCTGATTGAGTCTTTGGCCCTCAAGAAGCTCAAATCCACTTAACAGGCCCTCGTTCCCTTAAAGTACAGGTTATATGGAACCCACAACTTTCTCCTTAATGCCTTTAAGCTTCAATGTGTTTAGACGCTAAATATCCTAGTTAAGCCCCTCCCTTTATGTGACTAAGGCTTTGACCAGTCCCCTAATCGAAAGGTGCATCGTAAATTCACATATCGGGCCTTTGCATGCGAGTCACTCCAACTCTTCTAACTTATGAAATCCCAACAGGAGCCTAGCACATGCTAGCCCCTCTATTCCCCTTCACTGATGTGACCCTTCACCATGACCATGGGCTAATCTTTCAAGCACTTCACGATTTCGCGTCTTGTGAGTTCACACTTCATGATTCGTCTCCCTAGACACTCAATGGTCTAGATCTCTTCTCGAACCGACGGCTCAAATCAAATATTCATGGTTTCGAGTTTCACGAGCTCCTAGAACTCTTACTTCTGATTTCCCGAGTTGTGAAGTACGAACAAAACCAGATCTACGGTTCAAATCCATCCTTCGAACAACGACTGTGATCTTTTCACAATTTCGCAATTCCCGACTTTGGAGTCTCCTTGCCTCCATTCTCCCGATAGCCAAAATTGTGATGATGTTGGATCAACGGTCTAGATCTTCCCTTTGATCAACAACTCAGATCATGTTGCGATTTCTCGTTTCGTGAGTTCTTGCGACTCAACATTTGACTCCTTCGAGTCATGAGTCAAGTAAATGTTGATCTCTCGCCATGTGTCCTCCTTGACAACAAACGTTCTTGATGATTTCAGAATGATCAATGACTGTGATATTTTCGCGAGTTCACACTTTGCGAATCCTCACAACTCTGCTCTTTGACCTTTCCACTCTGCGAGTCAGCGAAATATTAATCTCTCACCACATGTCCTGTCGTGATGGATGGTTCCAATGATTTTAGAATTTCGTGACCTTGTTCCTCTTGTGTATGTTCAAAGCTTTAATGTTAGTGCAATTTACCTTGATCATATGGCTACAATCCATTTGTGCTCAAATCGAACGGTTGAGATCTTTCCTCCTCTGCACTTTCTCCTCATTGTTTGGATGTTGACCGGATGGTCCAGATCTTCCCTCTGAGCTAAAGCTTTCTTCAGACTTCGAATATTTTTGAAAGGATTTAAAGGCTTTGACCTTTATCCTTCCTGCGAGTCCATTTCTTAGATCTCGTTCTTGCTTCTTGGAAAGTGCTACTCCTCCTAAGCTTGATTTCTCCAAATATTTCGATCTCCCAAGAACTTCTTGCTTTTCTGGGAAATTCATCAAACTTAGATCCAAAGGTTCTTGAAAAGAATCCTTTCTTTCCTTCCTAGTATTCTTCCGCTCTCGTCCTTCGACTTCTTTACGGAGTCGCTTCGACTCTTTGACGAATTCCAGGTCTGTGCACTCTTTGCAATAGATCTTTACAAAAGATTCGAGTTCGTGTGATGACTGTGCACTCCTTGCGGCAGCCGCTTTACACTTCCTACAAAGAAAGCCTTACGCTATTTCTTCTTAGCTTTATGAGTCAAAACAGAACCTGTCAATGCTCTCCTTGCGGGCTGTGTGCACACCTTGCACCGGCTCATGAAGAAAAGCGATTTAAATTATTATGCAATCATTTCAAAGCTACATACACTCGTAGCAAGATTCATTCATTCTAGAAAATATTAAGACAACAATAGGGAAATTGCAAACATTATTCACACCATACATTGGATCAATTTTTCTATGTTATCTTCATTCAAAATCAAGAAAATGGTTACAGCTAAAATCAAAGAAACAACTACTACTCTCAGATTCCTACTTGCTCATAATTCTCG
>ML783152.1:186319-209622 GCA_009831015.1 Picea engelmannii | reverse complement strand
AACAAGTATATAATCACAATTTCACAAACAATTTATTTCACCTTTTTTCAAATTTGTTTTAGGAAAATTATTAAATCTATTAGTTTAAAAGTCAACAAATTTATATTTGAATTACATTCTATAAAGTTTTGTGTTACCAATGAGTTTTTCTCTGTTATGGTTATGATGGATACCTTCATAACATGAGAAATTGTTTCTAGATACTTTCATAACTATGAATTTTGATGTATAGTAAAGATGTACTTTTTAGAATTTGCTAAATTTTTATTTAATTATATATTTATGAAAAAATTAATCATTAACTTTTTTTCTTAACAATTATTTTAGTGTTATATATAGTTTTCTAAAACAAGTATATAATCACAATTTCACAAACAATTTATTTCACCTTTTTTCAAATTTGTTTTAGGAAAATTATTAAATCTATTAGTTTAAAAGTCAACAAATTTATATTTGAATTACATTCTATAAAGTTTTGTGTTACCAATGATTTTTTCTCTGTTATGGTTGTGATGGGTACATTTACAACAAGAGAAATTGTTTCTAGATACTTTCATAACTATGATGTTTTTGTTGTTAAAAAAATAAACTAAAAATATAATATGAGAACAAAAATGAGAAAATGATATGCCATTGGATAGAAAATTCAATGATCAAATTACCTTTTCTCACCCGATGATTACAATCTCTAGTGAATTTAGATATCTCTAAATATGCTAATTTTTATTATTATTGGAAATGGGTTCTTTAACTCAAGCTTTCAACCCCTCCTAATAAAATCGTTTGTACATTGGATATGCATAGCATTATATTCCTATGTTTAACCATTTATGGTTAACATAAAACATTTTTTAGCTAAAAGATCAATTTCATTAAATTTGGACTAATAAGTAAGAACCTAGGCTAAGAAAATGTGAATTACAGTTTAAAAAATGTGATTAATGGTGTATCTAAAGTAGAAAATTTGATTTTAATTGGTTTTCAAAAGTGTAATTTTTTTATTATGAAAGTGTGAATTTCAAATATTGTTTAGTCTAAAAGTGTGAGTGTTGATTAGTGTCAATATCAAATTCCTAATGTGTATTTAGATTTCAATAAATATACATCTATATCTAGGATTAGTGTAAAACATTTTATTTTTTATGAGCATTCATAATATCATTATGACATGCATTGCTAAATATATCAAAATTGAATATATGAAACAAAATAAAATTAAGGGATGACAATCATTGCATTACAAAGTTGCACTTATTCATAAATATTTAAGGCAATGTACAATAAGGTTCCATATAAGCAAAACGATGACTATGGGTTAGTCCTTTTTACCAACTTCCTCACCTTAAATGCAAATACTATAACTTGTTTATTATGACAAACACTATAACTTGTTTATTAGGAAAATATTATTCAAAAAATCCACATCCAAGTCCAAGAGAGAAGAGAGAAATTGGCATTCGATAGTTTTATCTAAAGAAAATTATAGTAATTAATTAAAACTAACTACTAATTTATGAGTTATTACATGGCAGAGTCATTCAAATTTAATGATTCAAGCACAATCTCATTCATTGGAATCACTCTCACTCTCTCCATTATGTTCAACATGTTATTGTTGTGCCTCAATTGCTTCAAATCCCTTCCCATTTATTCTTGTCGTCTATCCCTTTCATCTTGCACACACACACACACACACACACACACATATGAGACAAAGGGTACAAATATAATGAAAGGGCACAATGAAGGGTTCTAGCCTACATACAAATATAGCACTAGAAATGTAATAATTCAATATCTGGGGCTTAATAATGGGTTTTATACTTAACATGGGGATTTTCCTAGGGATTAACGTGACCCTACCCTTAAAATAAGTGTTTTCTTTGACACTTGACTAACCACAAGTGTTTTTGCATGAAGAACTAATCTTTCCATGTCACATCTTCCATTTGTAGGTTCTTTCATTTGACGAGGTACTTAATGATCAAATTTTCAGTCGCTTAATCCTTGTTTCAAGGATTGCTTATGGTTCTAATATAATTTCCCTTCTTCATTAATATATGGTAAAATATTTTGGACTGTGATCTTATTTTTTATTACCTTCTTTAAGAAAGAAACATGGAAGACTCGATGTACATGTGAAGATGGAGGAAACTCCAATTTGTAAGACATACTTCCAATCCTTTGAAAAATCTTACAGGGACCATAATATTTGGGTGCTAATTTATTTTCTTTGTTTTGTCTCTTAAGGGAAATATTTTTATATGATTGTAGCCTCAGAAATGCCCAATCCCCCACTTCAAATTCCAATTCACTACGATGTTGATATGCTTGTTGTTTCATCCTATTTTGTGCCATAACCAAGTTTTCCTTCAATAGTTTGATAACTTCTTGTCAGTGCCCAATGTTCTCCTCCATTTCTTTAACCTTTGCAGTCCCTTTCAAGGGTGATGTGATGGATGGAGGATGGTATTGATAAAGTTCCAGAAATGGAGAATTTTTTTATGAAGTATGGAAGGATGTGTTGTACCACCATTCTGCCAAGGGAAACCACGTGACGCATTGTGTATGTTTATTATATGCAAAGCATGGTAGATATCATTCTATACATTTATTCACGATATCATTTTTCCCATCAGATTGAGGATGGTAAGATGATTTGTGAGAAAATTGAGTATGCAAACAAGAAAATAATTCAATCAAAAAATTTCCTGTGAAAATTTGACCTATGTCACCTACAATAATCTTGGAAACTTCATGTAGCTTTTGAATTGTTTCCATGAATGTTGTGGCTATTGTACTTTCTTTAAAAGGATGAGAACGAGATAAAAAATTGCCATACTTTGTTAGTCGACCCATTACTACCATGATGACAATATTTCCTCATAGTTGGGTAAACCTACATAATAAAATCCATTGAAAATTATTCCTAGCGTTGACTTGGTATAGATAATGGTTGTGGGAGACTTGGAACCTAGATTGTCTCTCTATTATTATATTGATAAACCACACATTTAGACACAAACTTTTTCACATCAATTTTAAGAACGTTCTAGAATTTTTTTTTGTTGATCCTGTTGTACATTTCCAAGAATCTTGAATGTCCTCCTATAGGGGAAGTGTGCAATTTTAGAAGGACCTTTTGTTTGAGTTGAGAATTCTTACATAAATATAGGTGATCATTATACCATAGAAAATCACTCTTCCATACAAATTTATCTAATGAATTGGAGTCCTATTGTATTTGTTAAATGGTCTTGCATACCTCCTTATATTACTTTCATTCTATCGTTTATTATTCCAACCAATCAAATTATGGAATAGAAATAACACATAATGGACCTTTTTTTTCTTCTTCTTTCCTTCAAATGGAATTTTCCACAATGTTATGTTTTCCCTTTTTGTAGATAATTTCAAATTTATAACCTAGCATCTTTGCAACCATTTTGTTTTTCTCTTCTGAAGATAATTATTTCTCCAAGAAGTACTTCAAACTACCATGAAATATTTTTACTTTGAAGTGTCTTACTATTAGGTAAGGGCATTATTTCTTAACTACATGTAGTATGACCAAGATTTATTTTTCATAAATGGATTTGAGTAAGTTTTTTCCTTTGAGTTGGTTGCTTCAAAGGAAAGGGGCCTTCCTTATTACATTAGAATTGCACCAATGTCATGGCGTAAGGCATTACACTCCACAATAAAAAAAATTGTGAAGTCGGGTGTGGTCAACAAAAGAGTTATACACATAGCCTCCTTAAGTTTTTCAAAATCTTTGGTTGCTTCTCAAGTCTAAGAAAATTATTCCTTCCTTAATAATTTTTTTAGAGGTCCTACTATTTGATCATAGTTCTTGAAAAACTTGCAGTAATAGTCTGTCAATCCTAAGAATCCTTTGAGTTTCTTCAATGTTTTGGGAATTGCCCATTCCCTCATAGATTTAAATTTTTTAGGGTCCATTGTTACACCTTCATGAGATACAATATCACACAAATATTCCACTTATTGAATCCCAAAGGCACACTTGGAAGGATTTGTGTAAAGTTGTTTATCTTCCAATAGTTGTAATACTCTGTCAACATTTTGTACATGCTCTTCCTAATATTTGTCATAGATTAGTTTGTCATCAAAAAATACTAACACAATTTTTCTAAAGAAGGGTTTGAAAATATAATTCATCAAGATTTGAAATATTGAAGGTGCATTAGTAAGTCCAAATGGCCTAACCAAAAAATCATAATGAACTTCATGTGTTCTAAAATATGTTTCGGGAATATGTTCCCGCCTCATTTTGATTTGATGGTATCCCAAATGAAGATTGATCTTAGTAAAGAAAATTGATCCATTCAATTTATCTAAGAATCCATCAATGACATGAATAAGAGACTTATCTTTGATGGATATTTTGTTTAGTTGTCTATAATATGGACACATACACCATGAACCATCCTTTTTCGCAACCATGAACATTTCTTGGATCATACACTTAATTTCACTCTTTTGTGCATATGGATACTTGTAAGGACTAATGTTAGGTGGTACACTTCCTGGTTGCAAATGAATAATATGGTCATGATCTCAAGTAGGTGGAATACCCTTAGGAATTTCTCTAAATTCCTTGGAATGATTGTTGATAACTATTTGGATATCCAATGGAGCATCAGATATAAAAATTTTAACATATAGTGAGGATAATTGTGTAATTACACCATGGTGTCTCTTTTTGAGTAATTTTGTCAATCTATTAGATCTTATCACCTTAGAGGGTTTTCCTTGGATACCTCTAAGCTTAATTTCCTTTCCTTCTAAGGAAAATCTCATGAAAAGATACTGAAAATTAATGGCCACCATTCCTAATGATTGTAACCATTGAACTCCTAATACAACATCAAAACCACCCATTTGGATCACAATCGTGGGACTATCCAATAAATACTCCCCCATATGGAGCTTAATACTATGGCACTTCCCAGAACAATTTATGGTACCTCCATCTATAATCATTACTTGAAACTCTAGTGCTGGAAATACCTCCATCTATAATCATTACTTGAAACTCTATTGCTGGAAATACAAAGAAATTGAGATTTTTTGCTAATTTGTAATTGATGAAGTTATGTGTACTACCAAAATCAATCAACACTATTACCTTTTTATTTTTTATGTATCCTTGTATCTAGAGGGTTTGTTAAGTACTGATGTCAGCCAATGCATGACAAGATATTGTTGGAGTAGTCTCTTCTAGATATATATCTTGTGATGGTTCCAATTCTTGATCTTCTTCTTCATAGTCTATGCAGAATAATTTATTATCACCACATTTATGTCCCTTATTGTACTTGTAGTCAAAATTGAAACATAGTCCCTTTGATATTCTTTAATCCTTTTTTTGAGGTGTCAACCTTGTCGGTTGAGTGAGGTTAGGAGAGGGAACATGGTGCTCTCTATAATTTTTAGTGGTCACCCTTCTGGTAGCCATATTTTTTTTTCCACTTTCCTTTTGATATTGAAATATTTCTTTAGGTATTTCAGTTCTAAAAGATGCATCTCATGTTGAATGTTATCCTTTAAGTTCCCTTAAAGAGATCTAATAAATTATACTCATGAATGTTCTTTACCCTCAGACTACGCTTTTGGAATTGTTGAATATGCTACGTAATTGGACATCTTTTCCAAGGACTTACCAATTGAATAAATAATGTATTTCTCATAAAATTCCCATAATGTGATATCAATTCATCCATTAAAATGGAGAAAGAGATAATAGAATTATTTTTTCTTTCACAAATCCATTGATACCAAACAAATTAATAATTTCCTAAATACAAGGATGTAGTAGGTACATTTTGTAAGATTGACAATTTGTGTAGATCAAATTATTTAGGATAATTACCATAAAACTTCCTCATATCGATCTATGGAATTAATTAGTTCCTTGTTGCAGACTTGAAGACCCAATGATGTGGATCTTGGAGTGATGAATGATTATGAAATTCAACATTTTTGTTATCCACTTGTGATAAAATAATCCCCATATATGATTGAGTATCAACACCATCGTTCTCCTTTTTTTCATGATTTCCTTGGATCTTCATATCCCTATTAGGGATCCTCTGTAAGAGCATGGGTTCTATGGATTTTTGTAATTCTTCCTTATTTTCATTCATGGATTTTTTCATTCCATTCATGGATTTTTTCATTTCATTCATGGATTTTTATACTTATTCCTTATTTTCATCCATCTTCTTTTCCATTTGTTCCATATTATTTTCCATCTCTTGAATTTTTTATTTGTGTATTTACTAAGTCATCACTCATTATTGACCTGGCACTCAAATTATTAAGGTGGTCCTCCAATTTGGATAACTTGTTATGCATCTCCTCATTTTCTTCATGATTTGTACATGAGTTTTCTGGAGGTTTAATTGATGTTGAGCTATTTTTTGGATCCATGTGGGGTAAAAATAATAATACTCCTATATTTTCTCATTATCAAAAAATTTGAATTACCAAAAAAAAATCTTCCAATAAAAAGTTATGCAAATTTTAAGTTTCATACCTTTCAAACCCTAATTTGGAGAATGTCTAAATGGATGACCTTTGTCTTGATATATATATACAAAATTTTAATCCTTCTGAGTATGAAATTTGGTTCTACATAGTAATTTGATACGGATTATTAAAATTATGAAAATTTCACAGTCTAAACCTTCATTGATAAAAGGCTATAGACAAAATATCAAAAGGTCTTGTTTAAGGTTAATTTTAGGATTAGTAAACAACCCCAACTTCGACAATATATATCTCACAAAGTATAATGATTCAAAATATAAAAAAATTGCCACATGTAGTATGTTATGTCTCCTCATGATTTTGAAAATTTTAATGTCTGGAACTTCACTGAAATTCATTTATAGAGAATATAAAAAGATGAATTGTTTGACGCTAATTTTAGGAATAATCATAAACCTTATATTCCACAATTGATATTTACAAAAACATAACGAAACAAAACTTAAAATTTTTACCATATGTAACTAGCTATGTCTCCTCAGTATCTTCAAAATTTGGTGGTTTGAAACTTCCGAGAAAAACATTTATAGAGAAAATGAAAATATGGCTTGCTTGAGGAAAAAAAAACCTTATGTTTGATTCTCTAATAAAAAATGTTATGCACTGACACCTTGAGAATGACAAAAAAATAAATGAATAACAATCCACTTCTAGGGGAAAACCTCCTTTTATAATATATGAAATGTACAAGATGAGATATGATAATCCTAAGACTAAATATCCTTGGTATATATATGAGACAAAGTGTACAATTATAAATAAATGGTATAATGAAGTGTTATATCCTACATAGAAATATAACAATAGAAATGTAATAATTCAATGTCTAGGGATTGATAAGGGGTTTTATACTTAACATAGGGCTTTGTGTAGGGCTTAAAAAGGATATTCACATTGATGCATAGCATTCCTTTAGTTCCAAAAACCCATTGTAAAGTTCAATTTAAATATATTTTATATAAAAAAAATTGTCTTTCTATGCTTCTATGCGATGCAAGATCATCTAGTTAGGTGTTGAAATAGAGTTGGTGGTGTGTGTTTTCATCATGAAAAATCAATAATTTATATAATTTTGAAAAAGTTGCGAGAGTGGAGAAAAAGGATGATCAATTTTCAGTTGTTGGATCAACTTCAATTGGCAAGCCCTATTGCATCCTGATATTTTGAGCTTGAAATGGAGGAGAGACAAATCAATTTTGGACCATCCATATTATACCAAGAACAGTTGATATTTATTTATAAGGTTTTTAATTCATGAAAGTGAGTGAAAAATGGAAATGTTGTAACGTAATATCAACCATTTGATTCCTCCAAAATAAATCAATAATATGCATGTGTTCAAGATCATTTTTTTCCAAATTAAATGTTTAAGGGTCGAGACTAGGAGCCCACATGATCTTAGAGCATGCATTCTAATTGGTACTATCCCATTCATTTATGATATTTATTTTTCCATAATTGGGGTTGGTGTATCTTGATTGCTCGGTGATTCAAGTCTAAGGTAGGAGAAAGAATCTCAAAGCATTATGCATAGAGGGATGTAGATGATCAAATTTTGAGAAGGTGGGGGGGTTATTAGAGGATATTTTAGAGAGGAATGGGGGATACAAATAATAGGAATAGAAGGAGGACCATTCAAAGGCTCATAGATAAGAGAGAAGATTCTACACATAGAAAATAGAGAGAAAATAAAAAACACATAGTGAAGAATATAGAAGTTAAGAGACATTAAACAAGAACAAGGTTCACACAAAGAGTAAAGGAGAGAAGAGGAAATATAATCCAGAGAATTAGAAGAGGTAAGAAGATAAAAAATAAGAAGAAGGGGTCATAGAGGAAAAGAAGAATCTAAGAAGACAACAAGATGTCAATAATTCAAGAAAAAAAAAGTTTAATGTGATGCTTTTTAACTTGAACACCATGTAATTAAAGGCTTTGTTGATATTGAGACTAGTAGGAAAAGAAATTGGTATGAGAAGAGAAAGGTCTCAAAACTTGGTTTTATGTACAATAGTTAAGTTGTTGATACCATTAAAAGTTTAAAAAAAAAATCATAGTTTTAATAAGAGTGCACATTATGTACAATTTTAAGGAAAACAATTTGTGTGTGTTTTTCTTAAGCTATGCACTTTGAGTGATTAGGCAGGAGGTTGGCATCTTGTTTCTTCATTTAGTATCAAATATTTTTTTCTCTATGTGTGAAATGGATTTTTTTAGGTCCTAAGGGTCTATTTTAATCAACTGGTATTAGAGTAGGTGTATCCTACTAAAGAGTGTAAAGTCCCCTCCGTTACGACTTGGAAAAGCAAAGAACAATAGGTTTTTTTTTTTTTTTTTAACATTGGGAAATTAACATCAACACATAATTCATATCACTGCATGATCAAACGACATAATAATTAAAAGCATTACAAGAAACTCATCGTCGTAATAAACAACGACACAACCAACAAATAAACATAAATGATAGCGACACCTGACCAACACATAAACATAAATAGAGATGCAATTCATCCATGCCAATCAACTGAAGCAATTTATAAACAATGATCAACTAGATACTGAATATTAAAATGACTACCCACCCAACCTACCTTGCAAGGTTAGGACCTCTAGGACACATAAGCAACACTCAAGCCCAAGATTGATTCAATTGATTTTGACCACTTAAGGTCTCTGGGCTGGCAACTGTTTTGAGGAACAAGGAGGTATCTAAATCCCACTAACACAATCAAGTCGAAAACCAACTAGCTCAATCAATCAACATCATTACTATTCATGGTGCAAGAGAATTTAAATACTCAATCAACCATACATCAATATTATTCATGACGCATTAGAAACAATATTTTTTTTACATGGTGCAAGAGCAAACATCTATTTAATTTCAAGTTGCGCGATTAATCAATTACTAAATTAAACAATAATTCAACATTATTTTAAAGGTGTGCGTGTGATCTAATTAATGAATTAAACATAAATCAACATTCCTTCCAGGGAATACGGGAATTAAATAATAAATCACCCTTAATTAGTTTACAATAAATCTATTTATTGCATGTCTAATCATTCCATTCAAGATTCTATAAAGAACGGGATATTTGGAGGATGAAGTTGCCTTTTAACAATCTTGAGACAAGACAAATGCTAATTCTTTTATTAGGAAGAAATTTGTATTTTTATATAAATAGTACTTTTGGTCTCCACTATCTCACAAGAGCACAGAGCAATGAACAACATCAACTAATGTAAGGAATATCCCTATTGGGAGGATATCATAAACTATTTGTATATATTTTGTTGTTATTCTATAGATATTATATGAGAAAATAATCTACTTATATTCATTTAACAAACAGAACCATAGAACATATTTTTTGGAGGTCTATAATAAACAATTCTAAAATTGACAAGCAAATCAAATATACTTAGATACAATATTTAACATTCATAAAACATCAAAATCAATTGGCATTCGTCCTACAAGAGAACATGGTAGTAACGACCATCAAACACTATGAGGAATATCCCTATTATCTATCATAATGTGTACTAGTATCACTAAGCAAGAAGCGGATAAACAAGAATTCAACTTCTATAGGATCTCCATACAAAGGTTTGTGAGGTAAGATTGGACTTTTGTACTAGCTAGCCAAATTCAATTACATATAATATATAAGTTCATAAAACATCAAATTCAATTTTCATTGAAGATTCTTCCCAAAAAACAATTAGAGAAGGGTTTTTCCCTTCTAGGGATCTTGAGACAAAGACAATGCCAATCCTATTATTAGAAGGACAATTTTGTTCTTATATAAATAAGCAAAAGATTAATTAATGTAGAAAAAATAAACCTTGAAAATATTTCATAAGATTTTTATATAATGTGTTTCTATGCCCAAGATCCTAAATGGAATCTAGTCTACTTATCTCCATATAACAAACAAAACAATAGATGAGAGGTTTCTTTTTAGTGATCTATTATAAACAATATCTAAAATTGACCAGCTAGTGAAACTCACTTATAGATAATATCTAAAGTTCAAAAACATGAAAATCAATTCCCATTCAAGATTCTGGGAAAATCTAAGAATAAAACACAAAGGTTTCTCCCAGAGATGGAACTCAATGATAATGAAATGCTGGGAAAATTGAAGAATAAAACACAGAGACAAATCCACCATTGATGAAGAAGGGAATCACATTCCAACATTAGACAAAATGCAGAGATAATTCGACATTGAGGAAGAAGGGAAATCACAATCAAGCATTAGATACAATGCAGAGATAAATTTTCCAATGAGGAAGGAGGAAATCGCCAAGATATTCACCTGCTGGTTGAATTGTGCATATAGAAAAAATGAATAGGTGTAAAAGGAATTAATGCTAGGATAATTCACATAATGGGAAAATTGCACATCTTGAAAAAAAAAAGATGTATAAAATGAATTAACAACAGGAGAATTCACATGCTAGGCAAATTGTGCATCTAGAAAAAAAACCGTAGAGGTATAAAATGAATTAACGCTGGGAGGATTCACATGCTGGGTGAATTGTGTAGCTAGAAAAAACCGCATAGGTTGAAGGGGATTTAACGCTAGCGTGATTTACATACTAGGATAATCGTGCATATAGAAGAAAAAAAAGAGAGGTTTAAAATGAATTAACGCTAGAAGAATTCACATGTTAGGAGAATTATACATCTAAAAAAATGCAGAGGTTTAAGGGGATTTATCGTGAGGATATTAACATTTTTTGGGCGAATTGGTACAAGGAAAAATGCAATCCTGATTTAAAAAAAAACCGCAGAGGTAAATCCTTAATGAAATGTCAATCCATATTCAATAATGTAGAGGTAAATCCCTAATGAAATCACAATCCAAATTCAATAAAAAAATGCATAGGTAAATCCTTAAATCCTTAAGGGAATCGTAAATCCAGATTCAATAAAAATGTAGAGGTGAATCCTTAAATCCTTAAGGGAATCACAAATCTAGATACAAATAAAAAACGCAGAGGTGAATCCTTAAATCCTTAAGGGAATCACAAATCCAGATACAAATAAAAAATGGAGAGGTGAATTCTTGTAAAAATGGAGAGGGACTGAAAGCGCAATGGTGGATGAGGGACTGAAGCGCAATGGTGGACAGACTCACATCTACCGCAGCTGGATTTCTATCGGAAACGCCACGTGGAGCTTTACTTTTGGGTGGTTCTAGTCGCATTTGAGCCCCAGTTTTCTACCAGCAGAATCGCCTTCACACAACTTTCAACACTGTGTACTGTTCTAGATGACCTATATGATACTCACGGAACATTGGACGAACTCAAAATCTTCACAGAGGGAGTGAGAAGGTGAAGTCAATTTCAAATTGTAGCCGTTATCTATTCAAATTATGTCATGAGCCAGTAATGTTGTGTTATTCTATACAACGGGAAGATTTTTCTTTTAAATAAAAATCTTGTATTATTTTCTGTACCATTTTCAGATGGGATATTTCGTCAATAGGCAGCCTTCCAGACTACATCAAAAAAATATTCGAGTTCTTCATGAAGACATCCAATGAATGGAATGCTGAAGTTGAAAAAAGACAAGGGCGAGATATGGCAGCGTACATACGGAAAAATGGGGTATGTACAGTATATGTTTACAGACAACTAGGCAAAACATATTTCTTTTCTTCTTGGTGAAAACACTGTTCATATTCTTAGCAAATCAATGAATCTATTTGACTGATTGCTCCATGTTCAGTGGGAGCGATACCTTGAATCTTATCTGCAAGAAGCGGAATGGATAGCGACTGGATATGTCCCCTCGTTTGATGAGTACTTGAAGAATGGGCAGGCTAGCTCAGGGATGTCTGTGTTAAATTTGATTCCGCTTCTGTTAATGGGTCAAATTCTACCGGACGGCATTCTGGACAAAATATTCTATCCATCCAAGATCCACGAGCTCTTAGAATTGACGGTCAGACTGAAGGACGACATAACAGATTTTGAGGTATGTGGCATTAAAATTAGTATTTATTTTTAAAGCGTTTGAAGCAGATGAGATTTGGTTGAGTTTTAACATTTTCCACTATGAATGAAGCTAGAGAAGGAACGCGGGGAGATAGCCTCAAGTTTAGAGTGTTATCTGAAAGAGAAACCTGGATCTACCCGAGAAGATGCTTTAAATCATATGAATGGCATCCTGGATCTTTCTTTCAGTGAATTGAATCGGGAATTTCTGAAGGATGACAATGTGCCACTGTGTTGCAAAAAGTTCGTTTTCAATTTTGCACGGGGTATGCACTTCCTCTTCAAATACAAAGATTTCGTATCCATTTCCAACAAGGAGGTAAAGGACCAACTAGTCAAAGTTCTTATCGAGCAGGTGCCCCTCTGAATATTTGAGCTGATTACAATGTCTTAATAGGAGAAATAATTACGTCTTTACACAGAATAAATGGGTCTTCGCTTACCCATTTTTCATATATGACAATACGATTTTATTTCTATTTCTATTTATTTATGAATATTGAAATATAAGAATATTTTCAAATAAAAGATGTTACATACTTTCTACTTAAATGTGGAAATGGAAATTAGTGGAAATAAAAATTTTACATCTTAAATATTTTTTAAATTGTAGTAAAATGTAGTTTCAATGATACTTTATATAGATATATTTAAATTGAAGTAGTTTCAAGAAACTGGTGAATTATATATATTTTTAAATTAAAGTCATTGAAACTCATAGACACTTGTGAATTTTGATGTATAAGTGTTATTTAATTTGTTAAATTTTCATTTAATTATATATTTATGGAAAAATTAATCATTAACTTTTTCTCTTAACAATTATTTTAGTGTCATATATAGTTTTCTAAAACAAAAATATAAGCATAATTTCACAAACCATTTATTTCACCTTTTTCCAAATTTATTTTAGGAAGATTATTAAATCTATTAGTTTGGAAGTCAACAAATTTATATTTGAATCACATTCTATAAAGTTTTGTGTTACCAATGAGTTTTTCTCTCTATTATGGTTGTGATGGGTACCTTCATAACAAGAGAAATTGTTTCTAGATACTTTCATAACTATGATATTTTTGTTGTTGTATAAGTTCTAAAAAAAAATAAACTAAAAATATAATATGAAAACAAAAATGAGAAAATGATATGCCATTGGATAGAGAATTTAATGATCAAATTACTTTTTCTCACCCCATGATTACTATCTCTAGTGAATTTAAATATCTCTAAAGATGCTAATTTTTATTATTATTGGAAATGGGTTCTTTAACTCAAGGTTTCAACCTCTCCTAATAAAATCGTTTGTACATTGGGTTTGCATAACGTTATATTCCTATGCTTAACCATTTATGGTCAACATAAAACAATTTTTAGCTAAAAGATCAATTTCATTAAATTTGGACTAATAAGTAAGAATCTAGACTAAGAAAATGTGAATTATAGTTTAAAAAATCTGATTATTGGTGTATTTAAAGTGCAAAATTTGATTTTAATTGGTTTTCAAAAGTGTAATTTTTTTATTATGAAAGTGTGAATTTCAAATATTGTTTATTCTAAAAGTGTGAGTGTTGATTAGTGTCAATATCAAATTCCTAATGTGTATTTAGATTTTAATAAATATACATCTATATCTAGGATTAGTGTAAAACATTTTATTTTTTATGAGCATTCATAATATCATTATGACATGCATTGCTAAATATATCAAAATTGAATATATGCAACAAAATAAAATTAAGGGATGACAATCATTGCATTAGAAAGTTGCACTTATTCATAAATATTTAAGGAAATGTACAATAAGGTTCCATATAAACAAAATGATGACTATGGGTTAGTTCTTTTTACCGACTTCCTCACCTTAAATGCAAATACTATAACTTGTTTATTATGACAAACACTATAACTTGTTTATTAGGAAAATATTATTCAAAAAATCCACATCCGAGTCCAAGAGAGAAGAGAGAAATTGTCATTCAATAGTTTTATCTAAAGAAAATTATAGTTATTAATTAAAACTAACTACTAATTTATGAGTTATTACATGGTAGAGTCATTGAAATTTAATGATCGAAGCACAATCTCATTCATTGGAATCACTCTCACTCTCTCCATTATGTTCAACATGTTATTGTTGTGCCTCAATTGCTTCAAATCCCTTCCCATTTATTCTTGTTGTCCCTCCCTTTCATCTTGCACACCCACCCACCCACCCACCCACCCACCCACACATATATATATATGAGACAAATGGTAGAAATATAATGAAAGGGTACAATGAAGGGTTCTAGCCTACATACAAATATAACACTAGAAATGTAATAATTCAATATCTAGGGCTTAATAATGGGTTTTATACTTAACATGGGGGTTTGTCTAGGGATTAATGTGACCCTACCCTTCAAACAAGTGTTGTCTTTGACACTTGACTAACCACAAGTGTTTTTGCATGAAGAACTAATCTTCCCATGTCACATCTTCCATCGGTAGGTTCTTTTGTTTGACGAGGTACTTAATGATCAACTTCTCAGTCGCTTAATCCTTGTTTCAAGGATTGCTTATGGTTCTAATATAATTTTCACTTCTTCATTAATATATGGTAAAATATTTTGGACTGTGATCTCATTTTTTATTACCTTCTTTAAGCAAGAAACATGGAAGATTCGATGTACACGTGAAGATGGAGGAAACTCCAATTTGTAAGACATACTTCCAATCCTTTGAAAAATCTTATAGGGACCATAATATTTGGGTGTTAATTTATTTTCCTTGTTTTTTCTCTTGAGGGAAATATTTTTATATGATTGTAGCCTCAGAAATACCCAATCCCCCACTTCAAATTCCATTTCACTACGACGTTGATATGCTTGTTGTTTCATCCTATTTTGTTCCATAACCAAGTTTTCCTTCAATAGTTTGATAACTTCTTGTCATTTCCCAATGTGCTCCTCCATTTCTTTAACCTTTGCGGTCCCTTTCAAGGGTGATGTGATGGATGGAGGATGGTATCGATAAAGTTCTAAAATGGGGAATTTTTTTATGAAGTATGGAAGGATGTGTTGTACCACCATTATGCCAAGGGAAACCACTTGACCCATTGTGTATGTTTATTATATGAAAAGCAGGGTAGATATCCTTCTATACATTTATTCACGATAACAGTTTTCCCATCAGATTGAGGATGGTAAGATGAGTTGTGAGCAAATTGAGTACACAAACAAGAAAATAATTCAATCAAAAAGTTTTCAGTGAAAATTTGACCTATGTCACCTACAATAATCTTGGAGACTTCATGTATCTTTTGAATTGTTTCCATGAATGTTGTGGCTACTGTACTTTCTTTAAAAGGATGAGAATGAGATAAAAAAAATGGCCATACTTTGTTAGTCAACCCATCACTACCATGATGACAATATTTCCTCATATTTGGGTAAACCTACATAATAAAATCCATTGACAATTTTTCTCGACGTTGACTTGGTATAGATAATAGTTGTGCAAGACTTGTAACCTAGATTGTCTCTCCATTATTATATTGGTAAACAACACACTTAGACACAAACTTTTTCACATCAATTTTAAGAACTTTCTAGAAATTTGTTTTGTTGATCCTATTGTACATTTTCAAGAATCTTGAATGTCCTCCTATAGGGGACGAGTGCAATTTTAGAAGGACCTTCTATTTGAGTTGAGAATTCTTACATAAATATAGGTGATCATGATACCATAGAAAATCACTCTTCCATACAAATTTATCTAATGAATTGGAGTCCTATTGTACTTGTTGAGTGATCTTGCATACCTCCTTATATTGCTTTCATTCTATCCTTTATTATTCCAACCAATCAAATTACGAAATAGAAATAACACATAATGAACCTTTTTTTTCTTCTTCTTTCCTTCAAATGCAATTTTCCACAACGTTATGTTTTCCTTTTTTGTAGATAATTTCAAATTTATAACCTAGCATCTTTGTAACCCTTTTTTTTTTCTCTTCTGAAGATAATTGTTGCTCCAAGAAGTACTTCAAACTACCATGAAATATTTTTACTTTGAAGTGTCTTACTATTAGGTAAGGGCATCATTTCTTAACTACATGTAGTATGACCAACATTTATTTTTCATAAATGGGTTTGAGTAAGTTTTTTCCTTTAAGTTGGTTTCTTTCAAAGGAAAGGGGCCTTCCTTCTTACATTAGAACTGCACCAATGTCATGGCCTAAGGCATCACACTCCACAATAAAAAAAATTGTGAAGTCAGGTGTGGCCAACAAAAGAGTTATACACATAGCCTCCTTAAGTTTTTCAAAATCTTTGGTTGCTTCTCAAGTCTAAGAAAATGATTCCTTCTTTAATAATTTTGTTAGAGGTCCTACTATTTGATCATAGTTCTTGAAAAACTTGCAGTAATAGTCAGTCAATCCTAAGAATCCTTTGAGTTTCTTCAATGTTTTGGGAATTGGCCATTCCCTCATAGCTTTAATTTTTTTAGGGTCCACTGTTACACCTTCATGAGATACAATATGACCCAAATATTCCACTTATTGAATCCCAAAGGCAGACTTGGAAGGATTTGCATAAAGTTGTTTATCTTCCAATAGTTGTCATATTCTGTCAACATTTTGTACATGCTCTTCCCAATATTTGTCGTAGATTAGTTTGTCATCAGAAAATACTAACACAAATTTTCTAAAGAAGGGTTTGAAAATATAATTCATCAAGATTTGAAATATTGAAGGTGCATTAGTAAGTCCAAATGGCATAACCAAAAAATCATAATGACCTTCATGTGTTCTAAAATATGTTTTGGGAATATGTTCCTGCCTCATTTTGATTTGATGGTATCCCAAATGAAGATCGCTCTTAGTAAAGAAAATTGATCCATTCAATTCATCTAAGAATTCATCAATGAAATGAATAAGAGACTTATCTTTGATGGTCATTTTGTTCAGTTGTCTATAATATGGACACATACACCATGAACCATCCTTTTTCGCAACCATGGACATTTCTTGGATCATACACTTAATTTCACTCTTTTGTGCATATGTATACTTGTAAGGACTAATGTTAGGTGGTACACTTCCTGGTTGCAAATAAATAAGATGGTCATGATCTCGAGTAGGTGGAATACCCTTAGGAATTTCTCTAAATTCCTTGGAATGATTGTTGATAACTATTTGGATATCCAATGGAGCATCAGATATAAATGTTTTAACATATGATAAGGATAATTGTGTAATTACACCATGGTGTCCCTTTTTGAGTAATTTTGTCATTCTATTGGATCTTATCACCTTAGAGGGTTTTCCTTGGATACCTCTAAGCTCAATTTCCTTTCCTTCTAAGGAAAACCTCATGAAAAGATAATGAAAATTAATGGTCACCGTTCCCAATTATTGTAACCATTCAAATCCTAATACAACATCAAAACCACCCATTTGGATCACAATCGTGGGACTATCCAATAAATACTCCCCCATATGGAGCTTAATACTATGGCACTTCCCAAAACAATTTATGGTACCTCCATCTATAATCATTACTTGAAACTCTAGTGTTGGAAATACAAAGAAATTGAGATTTTTTGCTAATTTGTAAATGATGAAGTTATGGGTACTACCAAAATCAATCAACACTATTACCTTTTTATTTTTTATGTATCCTTGTATCTAGAGGGTTTGTTGAATACTGATGTCAACCAATGCATGACAAGATATTGTTGGAGTAGTCTCTTCTAGATATATATCTTGTAATGGTTCCAATTCTTGATCTTCTCCCTCTTCATAGTATATGTAGAATAATTTATTCTCACCACATTTATGTCCCTTATTGTACTTGCAATCAAAATTGAAACATAGTCCCTTTGACATTCTTTAATCCATTTTCTGAGGTGTCAACCTTGTCGGTTGAGTGAGGTTAGGAGAGGGAACATGGTGCTCTCTATAATTTTTAGTGGTTACCCTTCTAGTAGCCATATTTTTTTTTCCACTTTCCTTTCGATATTGAAATCTTTCTTTAGGTATTTCAGTTCTAAAAGATGCACCTCATGTTGAATGTTATCCTTTAGGTTCCCTTAAAGAGATCTAACAAATTATCCTCATGAATGTTCTTTACCCTGAGACTATACTTTTGGAATTGTTGAATATGCTACGTAATTGGACATTTTTGCCGAGGATTTACCAATTGAATAAATAATGTATTTCTCATAAAATTCCCATAACATGATCTCAATTCATCCATAAAAATGGAGAAAGAGATAATAGAATTATTTTTTCTTTCACAAATCCATTGATACCAAACAAATTAATAATTTCCTAAATACAAGGATGCAATAGGTACATTTTGTAAGATTGAAAATTGGTGTAGATCAAATTATTTAGGATAATTACCATAAAGATTCCTCATATCGATCTTTGGAATTAATTAGTTCCTTGTTGCATACTTGAAGACCCAATGATGTGGATCTGTGAGTGATGAATGATTATGAAATTCAATATTTTTGTTATCCACTTGTGATAAAATACTCCCCATATATGATTGAGTATCAACACCATCGTTCTCCTTATTTTCATGATTTGCTTGGATCTTGATATCCCCATTAGGGATCCTTTGTAAGAGCATGGCTTCTATGGATTTTTGTAATTCTTCCTTATTTTCAATCATGGATTTTTTCATTCCATTCATGGATTTTTGCATTTCATTCATGGATTTTTATACTTCTTCCTTATTTTCATCCATCTTCTTTTCCATTTGTTCCATATTATTTTCCATATCTTGAATTTTTAATTGTGTGTTTACTAAGTCATCACTCATTATTGACCTACCACTCAAATTATTAAGGTGGTCTTCCAATTTGGATAACTTGTTATGCATCTCCTCATTTTCTTCATGATTTATACATGATTTTTCTGGAGGTTTAATTGATGTTGAGTTATTTTTTGGATCCATGTGCGGTAAAAATAATAATACTCCTCTATTTTCTCATTATCAAAAAATTTGAATTACCAAAAACAAATCTTCCAATAAAAAGTTATGAAAATTTTAAGTTTCATACCTTTCAAACCCTAATTTGGAGAATGTCTAAATGGATGACCTTTGTCCTGATATATATACAAAATTTTAATCCTTCTGAGTCTGAAATTTGGTTCTACATAGTCATTTGATACGGATTATTAAACTTTTGAAGATTTAATAGTCTGAACCTTCATTGATAAAAGGCTATAGAAAAAATACCAAAAGGTCTTGTTTAAGGTTAATTTCAGGATTAGTAAACAACCCCAACTTTGAAAATATATATCTCACATAGTATAATGATTCAAAATATAAAAAATCTACCACATGTAGTATGTTATGTCTCCTTAGGATTTTGAAAATTTTAATGTCTAGAACTTCACTAAAAATCATTTATAGAGAAAATAAAAAGATGAATTGTTTGAGGCTAATTTTAGGAATAATCATAAACCCTATCTTCCACAACTGATATTTACAAAAATATAACGAAACAAAACTTAAAATCTTTACCATATGTAACTAGCTATGTCTCCTCAGTATCTTCAAAATTTGGTGGTTTGAAACTTCCTAGAAAAACATTTATAGAGAAAATGAAAATATGGATTTCTTGAGGAAACAAAACCTTATGATTGATTCTATGATAAAAAATGTTATGCACTGACACCTTGAGAATGACAAAAAAATAAATTAATAACAATCCACTTCTAGGGGGAAACCTCCTTTTATAATATATGAAATGTACCAGATGAGATATGATAATCCTAAGATTAAATCTCTTTAGTATATATATATATATATATATATATATATATATATATATATATATATATAGGAGACAAAGCGTACAATTATAAATAAATGGTATAATGAAGAGTTATATCCTACATAGAAATATAACAATAGAAATGTAATAATTCAATATCTAGGGATTGATAAGGGGTTTTATACTTAACATATGGCTTTTTTTAGGGCTTAAAAATGATATTCACATTGATGCATGACATTCTTTTAGTTCCAAAAACCCATTGTAAAGTTCAATTTAAATATATTTTATAATTATTTTTTTTGTTTTTCTATGCTCTTATGCGATGCAAGAGCATCTAGTTAGGCATTGAAATAGAGTCGGTAGTGTGTGTTTTCATCACCAAAAATCAATAATTTATATAATTTTGACAAAGTTGCGAGAGTGGAGAAAATGGATGATCAATTTTCAGTTGTTGGATCAACTTCAATTGACAAGCCCTATTACATCCTGATATTTTGAGCTTGAAATGGAGGAGACAGACAAATCAATTTTGGATCATCCATATTATACCAATAACATTTGTTATTTATTCATAAGGTTTTTAATTCATGAAAGTGAGTGAAAAATGGAAATGTTGTAACGTAATATCAACCATTTGATTCCTCCAAAATAAATCAATAATATGCATGTGTTCAAGGTCATTTTTTTCCAAATTAAATGTTTAATTCTCGAGACTAGGAGCCCACATGATCTTAGAGCATGCATTCTAATTGGTGATATACCATTCATTTACAATATTTATTTCTCCATAATTGGGGTTGTTGTATCTTGATTGCTCGGTGATTCAAGTCTAAGGTAGGAGAAAGAATCTCAAAGCATTGTGCATAAAGGGATGTAGACAATCAAATTTTGAGACAGTGTGGGGGTTATTAGAGGATATTTTTAGAGAGGAATAGGGGATACAAAGAATAGGAATAGAAGGAGGAGCATTCAAAGGCTCATAGATAAGAGAGAAGAGTCTACACATAGAAAATGGAGAGAAAATACAAAACATATAGTGAAGAATATAGAAGTTAAGAGACATTAAACAAGAACAAGGTTCACACAAAGAAAAAAGGAGAGAAGAGGAAATATGATCCAGAGAATGTAGAAGAGGTAAGAAGATTAAAAATAAGAAGAAGGGGTTGTAGAGGAAAAGAAGAACCTAACAAGACAACAAGATGGCAATAATTCAAGAAAAAAAAAAGTTTAATGTGATGCTTTTTAAGTTGAACACCATGTAATTAAAGGCATTGTTGATATTGATACTAGTAGGAAAAGAAATTGGTATGAGAAGAGAAAGGTATCAAAACTTGGTTTTATGTACAAGAGTTAATTTGTTGATACCATTAAAAGTTTTTTAAAAAATTCATAGTTTTAATAAGAGTGCACATTGTGTACAATTTTAAGGAAAACAATTTGTGTGTGTTTTTCTTAAGCTATGCACTTTGAGTGATTAGGCAGGAGGTTGGCATCTTGTTTCTTCATTTAGTATCAAATATTTTTTTCTCTATGTGTGAAGTGAATTTTTGTAGGTCCTAAGGGCCTATTTTAATCGACTGGTATCAGAGTAGGTGTATCCTACTAAAGAGTGTAAAGTCCCCTCTGTTGCAACTAGGAAAAGCGAAGAACAATAGTTTTTTTTTTTAAAAACATTAGGAAATTAACATCAACACATAATTCATATCACCGCATGATCAAATGACATAATAATTAAAATCATTACAAGAAAATCATCATCTTAATAAACAATGACACAACCAACAAATAAACATAAATGATAGCAACACCTGACCAACACATAAACATAAATAGAGACGCAGTTCATCCATGACAATCAGCTGAAGCGATTTATAAACAATGATCAACCAGATACTGAATATTCAAATGACTACCCACCCAACCTACGTTGCAAGGTTAGGACCTCTAGGACACATAAGAAATGCTCAAGCCCAAGATTGATCCGATTGATTTTGACCACTTAAGGTCTCCGGGCTAGCAATTGTTCTGAAGAACAAGGAGGTGTCCAAATCCCACTAACACAATCAAGTTGAAAACTAACTAGCTCAATCAATCAACATCATTATTGTTCATGACACAAGAGAATTTAAATACTCAACCATTTGTACATCAATATTATTCAGGTCGCAAGAGAAGTCTAAATACTCAATCAACCATACATCAATATTATTCATGACGCATGAGAAATAATACTTTTTTTACATGGTGCAAGAGAATATAATTAATAAATCAATCATATGTCAATATTATTCTAACGGCGCAAGTGTAATCAACCTTATTTTATTTTCATGGCGTAAGAGAAAACATCTATTTAATTTCAAGATGCAAGATTAATCAATTACTGAATTAAGAAATAATTCAACATTATTTTCAAGGTGTGCGCGTGATCTAATTATTGAATTAAACATAAATCAACATTCCTTCCAGGGAGTGCGGGAATTGAATAATAAATCACCCTTAATTAGTTTACAATAAATCTATTTATTGCACGTTTAATCATTCCATTCAAGATTCTATAAAGAAAGGGATATTTGGAGGATGAAGTTGCCTTTTTAACAATCTTGAGACAAGACAAATGCTAATTCTTTTATTAGGAAGAAATTTGTATTTTTGTATAAATAGTACTTTTGGTCTCCACTATCTCACAAGAGCACAGAGAAATGAACAACATCAACTAATGTAAGGAATATCCCTATTGGGAGGATATCATAAATTATTTGTATAGAGTTTGTTGTTATTCCCTAGATCTTAGATGAGAAAATAATCTACTTATATTCATTTAACAAACAAAACCATAGAACATATTTTTTGGAGGTTTATAATAAACAATTCTAAAATTGACGAGCAAATCAAATATACTTAGATACAATATTTAACGTTCATAAAACATC
>ML783152.1:164868-185780 GCA_009831015.1 Picea engelmannii | reverse complement strand
ATATTTCATAAGATTTTTATATAATGTGTTTCTATGCCCAAGATCCTAAATGGAATCTAGTCTACTTATCTCCATATAACAAACAAAACAATAGATGAGAGGTTTCTTTTTAGTGATCTATTATAAACAATATCTAAAATTGAACAGCTAGTTAAACTCACTTATATATAATATCTAAAGTTCATGAACATGAAAATCAATTCCCATTCAAGATTCTAGGCAAATCGAAGCATAAAACACAAAGGTTTCTCCCAGAGATGGAACGCAATGAGAATGAAATGATGGGAAAATCGAAGAATAAAACATAGAGACAAATCCCCTATTGATGAAGAAGGGAATCACATTCCAACATTAGACAAAATGCAGAGATAATCCGACATTGAGGAAGAAGGGAAATCGCAATCAAGAATTAGACACAATGTAGAGATAAATTTTCCATCGAGGAAGGAGGAAATCGCTAGGAGATTCACCTGCTGGGTGAATTGTGCATATAGAAAAAACAAACAGGTTTAAAAGGAATTAATGCCAGGATAATTCACATGCTGGGAAAATTGCGCATCTAGAAAAAAAAAAGAGGTATAAAATAAATTAACAACAGAAGAATTCACATGCTGGGTGAATTGTGCATCTAGAAAAAAAAACCACAGAGGTATAAAATGAATTAACGCTGGGAGGATTCACATGCTGGGCGAATTGTGTAGCTAGAAAAAACCACATAGGTTTAAGGCGATTTAACGCTAGCAGGATTTACATGCTAGGATAATTGTGCATCTAGAAGAAAAAAAAGAGAGGTTTAAAATGAATTAATGCTAGAAGAATTCACATGCTAGGAGAATTATACATATAAAAAAAATGAAAAGGTTTAAGGGGATTTATCGTGAGGATATTAACATTTGCTGGGCGATTGGTACAAGGAAAAATGAAATCCAGATTAAAAAAAACCGCAGAGGTAAATCCTTAATGAAATGTCAATCCATATTCAATAACGCAGAGGTAAATCCCTAATGAAATCACAATCCAAATTCAATAAAAAAATGCATAGGTAAATCCTTAAATCCTTAAGGGAATCATAAATCCAGATTCAATAAAAATGCAGAGGTAAATCCCTAAATACTTAAGGGAATCACAAATCTAGATACAAATAAAAAATGTAGAGGTGAATCCTTAAATCCTTAAGGGAATCACAAATCCAGATACAAAAAAAAAATGGAGAGGTGAATTCTTGTAAGAACACAGAGGTTTATACAAGAGAAAAATCACTTGGCTATTTCCAAGCGTTGGGAATGTTTACACATAAAAAACACATAGGGTTTTCCAGAGATTGGATGCAAAGAAATTCTCCTTTGTTGGGAAAAAATGTATGCAATAACGCAGAGCAATTCTGATCGAAACATAGAGTTGTGTGAGCTATTATGTACAAGTGCAAGAAAAATATTATAGAAAAATGTAGAGATTACCCCAAATTGAAAAAGGAAAAACAATGAATAAGAAATAAAGATTTAATTTGGATTTAAAATTGCAGACTCATTAGAAATTCCTTTCTACAATACATAATCATCAAGGAAACTTTCCAGTCCAATATCAGAAATCTATTACCACTGTCAACCATTCTAAAAACCATATATACAATAAAACTCCAAGTGAAAATACCGTAACCGGCGAAGATAGGCTTTATGACGATCCTTGGCGATTGAATTTCCCTTCCTTCATCCGCTTTCTAACCGTTGAGACTTCACCGGTATCTCCCAACCAACGCTAGGGGTAATCTTCTTCCCCCTTAGCCCCCTGATACGCAAAGGGTCCATGCACACACACAACTAAAAATCATCTATCTCCTAGCCCACCTTGCAAGGTAGAGCCACCACTCTCTTTCAAGATGGGTATCCCAACTCTCACAAGAAAAACCAATCCAAATTTCTGCAACATAACCTTACCCATAACCCATTTGATCATTTCTCATCTCAACCATCTATTTTATAGAATTTTCCCATAACTCCTCCCCACTTGCACAATTACTTCACTTTTTAATTTAAATACTTTAGAATTACCTCCCCCTTACACTTTTCACCCTTTCCCCAATTTGCACAATTAAATCCACATGTTATTTTATTTAAAATTCAATTTCCCTCACCTTTCATAAAAGAGCTCCTTGAATCACTCCTAGTTGTCTATTTATTCCCTTTATTTCCCATTAAATTACTGGCGCCTTTCTAAAACTTGGTTGAGTTAAAATATGATTCTTCTCTAGTTAGTCTAGTGTTAACTAGACTCTAGATACCTTTTTGTGCTTATAGAATCTTTTATGATTTATTCCTTTCCTATCTTAAATTCTAATTTGGTAATTTCCACACACACGTGTATTGTATTAATTCTTTAGATTTATTACATCTTTCTTAAATTTTGTGAATTGATTTACCTCTTTCCCATTTTATTTAATTTGTAACTTAGTCTTAGTATTTGCACCAAGCTTAGACTTAGGCTGAAATTTTAAAAAGGATTAGACCTTCATTTGGGGATTCACAAATAATAATTTCCAATCCTTGGTTAATTAATTAAAGCCAACACTACTTAAATATTTTACAGGGTTTAATTATTCTCTCTTTGTTTTCTAGACCACCTGGATTCTTTGAATCAAATTTTATTTCTGCGACATGCCCTTCAATATGCACTGAGTTCTCCAAGGGTGTCACTCGCCTTTGATTCAAATTAAGTGACTTTCCCTTCAAGACGGACTCTGTTCTCCAAGGGTGCCACTGGCCTTCGACTGGTTTTGGTAGTTGTCCAACCCCTGGAGTTAGCATTCCATTCGAGCTACCTTGTGAGAGACCAAGGGATTCTAAGGAATAAGGACCCTGCATTATTGCATGCCCTTAGAATCTTAGTGAGAGACTGTCTCAGTATGCCCTCACAACATCCTGGACCTTTCCAACTAGGTAATCTTTAACCTACAATTTTAGCCGTGGAAGGAGGGATATTAGGCTATGTCAGGGCTGTTCCCAAACCTCTCCCTCAATATCTGATTTTTGTGCATGGCCCCTTTACTCCTTATGTGAGTCATATTAACAAGCATTCTTCAGCCTGCATTTATTAATGAAACATTCTCAATGATCCATAAACATCATCATAATATAACCAATCATATGTCACAATTTCATAAATGAAATACTCAAACCAATACAATCCATTCCCTGACTCAATCTGAAGTCCAGGGAGGTCCTTTGATGCCATCGACATCCTCAATCTTTCAAGTGTCTTGCACACTCAAGGGAAACTTGTCAATAACATATGCCAATACATAGATATGAAAACAACCTAAATAATAATCCATCAACATCATCATAAGAATCCATAAGTGAAACAAACAACCATATACTAAAACCGGATCACTTGCATGCAAGTGTCCTCGAATAATAAGTCAATAACATGTGCTCGCAAGAGCAGGATGTTAGATACACCCTCTCTCATTTTAAACTTCATCCTGAAGTTGTACAGTATATAAATGCAGTAAATAAATCATATTGAAATATATATATGTTTAACTATCAAATAAATATGGAAACTATTGGCGCATATCATATGCATCCTCCCAGGTAGTCGAGCCTGGACTATAATTGTCCCAATGGAGCTTGACCTAATTGATTATTAAATGTCGTAGTTGTCGAATGCGATGGTCCAAGATTCGGATTGGATCTGTTGTGAGTGCACCCTTGTCTGACACCTTCAAGGAACTCATGTCAATCACATGTGTAGGATCACTAGCATAGTGTCTCAAAACAGATACATGAAAAGCATCATGCATATGCCTCAAAGAATCAGGCAAGGCTAGTCGATAGGCCACAAGACCTTTATTTTCCACAACTTCAAAAGGTCTCACAAACCTAGGAGAGAGTTTAGCAGCCTTTCCAAACTTAATAGAGCTCTTGTGTGGTTTTACCCGCAAGAAAACTCGGTCGCCAACTTCATAATTATGGTCAACATGATGCACATCGGCATAACTCTTTTGTCGATATTGCACTTCTTTAATCCTTTGTCTTATGGTTTGGACTTGTTCCTCCATTTCTTGGATTGATTCTGGTCCTACCAGGAGCCTATCCTCAAGTCGATCCTAGATCAATGGCATCCAACATGGTCTCCCATAAAGAAACTCAAATTGTGCCATGTTAATGGTACTTTGATAGTTGGTGTTGTACACAAACTCTACCAGTGGAAAGAATTATTCCTAACACTTATGTTGGTCCATCACAAACACATGCAACATGTCTTCCAAAATTTGGTTCATATTTTTTATCTTCCCATCTGTGTTAGGGTGATAAGCTATACTAAAGTGCAGTTGTGTTCCCAAGGCCTCTTGGAAAATTGTCTAAAAACATCTTGTAAACACTGATCCTATATCGAATATGATCCTTTTACGAATTCCATGTAATCTCACAATCTCTCTGATAAAAATTGTAGCTATATCTGGTGCCTGATACGTCATGCACAAAGGAATAAAATGTGCACTCTTTGTCAGAGTGTAAACTACCATGAAATTTGAGTCATGCCTCCTTGTTGTCAATGACAATCCAAAAATAAATTCCATCAAAATGACCTCCCATTTCAATTCCAGAATAGTGTGTGGTTGTAGTAATCATGTCAAATGTCTATGTTCATCCTTCACTTGCTGACATTCTAGACACCTCACCACGTAGCTAACTATGTCTGCCTTCATTCCTTTCTAGAAGAATAAGGGATTAAGGTCTTCCCTCATCTTCATGACTCCTGGATGAGCCATGTACACTTCTCTATGAGCTTCACTTAAGATCAAACTTCTCAATTCGTCGTTAGTCGGTATATAAATATGGTTATTATACATCATCAATCTGTCATTGTTTAATGCATATCCTTCAAACTTTGGTACCAACATGGTGTCTTGTCTGATATTTTCCATAATATCTTTATACCAGTCATCATCGCATTGTATAGTTAGAATATTTTCTCGAAGATTCATCTAAATAGGTATCACCAAAAATATGTGTTGGGCCCTTCGTTTTTGAGAAGGAATCACGTAAGTTTTGACTAATCACGAGTTGTGCAAACTCCATCAGAGGCTAGGAGAAAGAGCAACAGAAAGAAGTTGCGAAAGTTAGCGCAACACCAGCGAAGCAAAAAATGGTTACAATAGAACAAGAAAGTGTGCAAGCCAAGAAGGTAGACACAACCCAACTATATATAGGGTTGAACATAATTTTAAAAGGGTTGGTTGGTTGGTTCATCTGCTGGTTCAATAGTTCATAAGTTGGTTGGTTGGGTTGAGTCGAGTCAAGTTGTTCAAAGTCGCCCAGATTTGGGGATTAGCTGTGGATAATTATTTTAAGTTGGAAGCAAACAAGTCTAAGTCTGTAATGAATTGGACCTATCAGTTGGATAATTAGAGCTCTGTGGCCTGATTCTAGAGCCAAGAGTCTGTACTGATCCCTACTATGTAATTTTGATCCTGTAATCAGAAAAAGATCCTAAAGATAATAGGAAGCAGGATCAAATTTCAAAATATGTTGCGTCTTTGTATGTTTACTTATGCATTACAGTATTTCCTTATAGCCGATGAGTTCTATTTAATGATTCAATGTTTAAATGCTTGCTCACAACGTAAGTAGGTTTGTCTCTTGCATTTATATGGTTCATATATGTTAATGTCTCTCTCGTAAGAACAGGAATGAGTTCTAACTTCTCTATGGATCCTCTTTAGTCTTTTCCCTACCCTTCCCTATCTATCTGTCTCAGCAGGGCTTCAAGTGATACTTCTTCTCTTTGGAGGAGATGAAAATGTTAGCACTCTAGACTACATAGTACCTTTTGTTGGTAACCTGAGAAGGACCCTGGTCTGATCAAATCCGTGCCAAAAAAATGATTTTGTTGTTGGGACCTATGTTAAAAGGGAACCTGTAGGGAGAATGCTCCCGCCGATCCATAGATCTGGCATTGATCATACTGGTCACTCGATCTTTTACTCAGAAAGATCGAGTGACTAGTATGAGATTTTATGGATTAAATTCCCAAAAGAATTTTTTCACTGGATAAAGAGGCTCCAAGAAGCTCCAGATTTCCAAGGACAGGCCAAGAATATCTGTGCGTAGGATACCAAAAAGTTAGCAGAACTCTAGAGGTTGGATTTCCCAGTTACACGAGCTATGGATTTCTGGGTTAGCACCATGCTAGAGGGATACATAATCGAATTTGCAGCTGAGAACCACTAGTCTTTTTCATGGGCAGAGGAAATTTTCAAGAAAGGCGCAAGGGGAAGGCTGTTGAGAGGAATCCCCAGGTGGATTAATCTTTTCTTGATGAAGGAAGGGATGTTGATTATGTCCTTGATTGAGATGGTAGCGTAAACACACTTGTTTGGGGTAGGTTGAGATGGGGTGAGAGTCATGGCATGAGAGAGGGGAAGGGTTCTTTGAAAAATGGGGGGAATACAACAAGAAATGGACTTAAGGGATGAGCGAGCTTTGAAGAGAGCCGACATAGTTGCAAAGTGGTGGCACGGAAAGATCAAGAAAGCTGCAAGACAGTCTGAAAATTTGAGGAAAGAAGGAGGATCGAGAGAAGTATAGGAAAGACAGATGGAAGAATTGCATAAGATGAGAAGACAGGAACAACTGGCCAGTCAAATATTAAACGAGAGAGAAGTAAGGAGAGGAATAAGTCCTGAGGAATTGGGATGAGAAGGATAAGGTACAAATGTAAGGGAGGAGGAAGCCATCATGAGTCTTGGAGGAGAAAGAGAAGATTCAACCCTAATAACAAGAGATATCGAGAATCCAGTCGAAGAGATTATCCCAGTGGAAGCTAATGAGACCCCCCATATCAAATAAAATCACCCCAAAGCCAGTGGCGCCAACCCCGAATCACCCATACCCAAAGTGTATTATATACAAGCAATAAGTTTGATATTACCTTCTCATGCTAGTTATGTTCCAATACAATTAGTTAGTCAGTCACAACCAAGAAGTACAGGTACAGGGAGTATATTGGGATCCATTGGTAGATCACAAGGAGGACCATTAGGGTTCATATTGATACGACCAACAAGATCAGTAATGGCCAGCCACATGGAAGGTTTGATTTCCTGATACCCAGATGTTGAGCAGCACTGGTTTATGTGCGAAGAAATCTAGAGATCCAGAGGGACTCTGGATGCAAATAAGATGGTCGAGTTCCAGAATACCTTGAGAGGTTGCACTCTCAAGTGGTACATGAATATCATTGAACGAGGAGTGTCAGGGACCCAAGGTCAAGAATTCACACTTGACCAGGTACAGATGAGTTTTATAGTAGAATTTAATCTACCTCAGTCAGAACAATAGGCGCGAGATCTATCAGAGAGAAGGTGAATCAACTTGGGAGTACATCCAAAAGTTTAAATATGCCATAGGGAGGTTGTCACATCCAATACATGAAGAACATCAAAGGGAGTGGTACATTTAGGGGTTGTTTCCCCTAACTCGGATTCCGCTAAGGAAACAACGGATAGCCACATTAAAAGATGCCTTGGAACAATCGATGAAGATTGAAGCCATGATGGGATACCTTGGGAGCCTGAGAGAAACCCGACCCCAATAGATGCGAATCTAGTGCAACTACAAGGGCACATATCGACACTGACAGAAAATATTCAGCAGTTAATGATACCTAGACCAGGACGACCACAAGTTTTGTGCACTGGACATTATATGAAAGGTCATATAGAAAATGAATGTCCAAGAATGAGAGGACTGGGACCTCCTCAGAATATGAAGGTAACCCTACCAGGACCCACGAGAGGAGTTACGCAAGTGTCGATGAATTCCTCATTCCATCACCCCACCCCATATCATGCTTTCCCAGAAGGCCAAGCAGCACCAACATCGAAATATTGTGAGATCTGTCGAATCCACAACCATGGGCCAAGACAGTGCCCCATCATGCAGAAATATTTGACAGTACCAAACACAGTACACTATGAGTTCTGCGCATCTACCACACATACTATTAATCAATGTAGAGTGTCAGACGCACTTGCAGATAGGTTGGATCAAACAACATTCAGGGTGAATGAAAACCCTTAGGGACTAGGAAGAGGTAGAGGATGTGGACCTGGAGGAGATTTTAGAGGAGGAAGAACTGGGGGAAGAGGACCAGGAATATGTTATAAATGCGATGAACAAGGTCACTTGGCTAGATATTGTCCTCATCTAAGGAGGCCATGGTGCTCTCACTGTAGAACCAATGGACATGCAACTGAAGACTTCCCAGAGTTAATTGCAAAGTGTGAAGATAGAGTACAACAAATAGGAACTAACCTTATTGGTTCAGAGATCAAGAGGATCTCTAAGGGGCAATTTCCCAAACTTAATATTGTTACTCGAGGAGGAGCGAAGACATGAGCTGATGTTGATACTCTACCTCAGATCAAGAAAGAAACACCTAAGGGAGACAGGTATGATCCCCTAAAGAAAAATTTTCTTTTTAAAGATGCCATAGAAGTATTCCAGAATATTCCTAGTAATGAAATGCAAGAGAACCCCCCCCAATGGACTATTTACCCTAAGATGGCACAAGTCCCTACTTCAGCCCCTACACCCAGAAACCCTATAGTCATACCAAGAAAGTTGAAGAAATCTTAGAATGTGGTTGATCTTTGGTTTCAATTATTCTCTGACATTATAGGGAATGACCAACTAATAGAAAATTTGCACAATGCACTATACCTAGTCTTAGGGAATGAAGAAACCTCAGAAGCAAGGATAAGGGCTAATCTTCCTTAGAAGAGTACTCAACGAGTGAAATGAAGAAAAGTGTGAACCAGAAAATAATTTTGACTGTTATCCCAGTTAGATGACTTCTAAATTAAGGACATCATGTTAGACCTAGGGTCAGATGTGAACATCCTTCCTAAGAAGGCTTGGGAAGCCTTAGGAAAACTGAGACTGACATATTTCCCAATTCAGTTAAGAATGGAAAACCAATACTTTATCTTTCCCATAGGAAGACTGGAGAACGTGGAAATCAATTTAACAGGAGTAAAAATAGTAGCTGACTTTGAAGTCATTGAGATCATGGGAGACAAGGACCCTTACCCTGCACTACCTGGAATCAATTAGGCCTATGATAATTATGCAGTAATCGACTTAAATAAAGACACCATGACTTTTGAAGATGAGGGAATCAAGTTAGTTCAACCTTATGACCCATATGTCGGACCCAGGTACACAGAACCAACAGACAATAATATGGAGGGAGAATACCTAGAACAGTTGTACACTGTAACAACGGGGACAAGAAATGATTATATAAACCCTACTATTGATGGATTAGTAAGTTGGAGAAGTATATAGTCAGTAGAAGAATATTCATAAATGGCTTTTGATAGTTGGAAACAAGGCTCGCACAAAATATTCTCAAGAAAATGAGCAATTGTGATAATGACCAGATGGGTTGGGACCGAAGTTAGAGAACACCCAGTATACAATGGTACCTCAGACCTAGACAATTGTTTGCAAAATATGGAAGAGAATGTGAGAGAAGATCAAAGAATCTCGTTACTAGATGTATCTTTTCAGAACACCCCTGCCAGATGGTGGGCCACTCATAAAGGTGTACTCAGAACTTGGGACAAGGTGAAGAAAGATATCAAGTATATGTTCTGGAATAAAGAGCAGATGGAATCATAGATGTAGACAGATCTCCAAGTTGTGAATCTTTTCAACAGAGAATCAGATCCTACAATACCCATTGAATAGTGTGCAACACAGTGGAAGGCTGCGAAGATACACTCTCACTTCTGGGTTCAGGTATTTCCCTACTCTTGAGGCCCAATCCCGAAAGCTTGTTTCATACATGAGGAAACCAAAAGACATACCAATGACTGACAGACACTAGTAGCTCAATTTTGCAAGGAATTCTCATTCTCAAGTAAGTACCCTAAGCTTGAACTAGCCTTGCAAAAGATTAAAGAACTTCTTTTTACAACCAATAGTAATAAGAGATCAAATTTTGTAGTGTGTCTTAATCATACCCAATAAATTCAGACTAAACTCCACTTACCCTCGATTGAGAAGCCTATAGAATGCTATCAAATTAGAAAATATTCAGAAATCCTAGATGAATTAGAAGAACCGAGAAACCTAGCCATCAAGGAGACTGAGGGGAGCAAATAAATCCAAAACACCATACCTAGCCAAACCGATAGTTCCTACAATCACCCATTAAAGTTACATAGACTCAACATAGGGATCGAAGAGCAACCCAAGATAGCTATGGTGGGAGATTATTGGGATGAGTAAACCAGTCAAAAAATACAGAGTCTACTGAGGGAATATGAGGATTTGTTCCCAAAGACTTTTTTAGAATTAAAGGGAATCAAAGGAGTCATGGGAGAAATGAAGATTGAGTTAAAACCAGGATCCAAGCCTGTCAGACATAGACCATACCGTCTTAACCCAAGATTAAAATGAAAATTTAAGGAGAGTGATAAGATGTTAGAAGGAGGTCTCATTTTTGTGATAGAAGAAGCAGAGTGGGTCAGCTCGATAGTCATTCAAAGCAAGAAAGACACTGAGGATATTAGAGTTTGTGTGGACTACAAAATCCTCAACTCTGCTTGTGTGCACAACCCTTTCCCAACACCCTTTACCAATGAGGTGCTAGAACAGGTTGTGGGGAAGGAAGCATACTCATTCACAAACGGATTTTCAAGATACCATCAAGTAAGGATTGTTGAAGAAGACAAAAGAAAGACCACTTTCATTACAAAATGGGGTTCTTTTGCATACAACATGATGCCATTTGGATTAAAGAATGTCCCTGCAGTTTTTTCTAGGATTGTGATAGTAGCCTTTAGAGAAGTCATTTAAAAATTTATAGAAGTCTATATGGATGATTGGAAAATATATAGCCTTATTAAGGAACATGTAGCACTATTAAGACTAATGTTTGATAAATGTAGAGAGTTGCAAATCACATTAAATCTCAGAAAGTGAATCTTTTGTGTGCCACATAGAAATTTGTTGGGCCACATAGTCTTCCGAGAAGGAGTATTGGTAGACCTAGCCAAATTCGTGGTAACTATGAATATGACACCACCTATGAGTGCTAAACAGTTGTGCTCCACACTAGGACACACAGGTTACTATCATAGGTTCATTTGAAGATATGCCAACATTACTACACCTCTGGAAAACCTCCTGAAAAAGGATGAAACATTCCAATGGACTCCCAAAGGCGATAAAGCATTTGAGACACTTAAGGAGAAACTCACTACAACATCGATTTTGATATTCCCAAACTGGGAGAAGGAATTTCATGTTCATGTAGATGCTTCATGAATTTCCTTAGGAGCTATCTTAACGCAACCTGGAGATGGAGCTATGGATCACCCTATCTATTTTGCGAGTCGAAAGTTGTCACAAGCAGAACACAACTACACAACAATAGAAAGGGAAGTATTAGCAATTATTTATGCTTTACATAAATATAGACATTATCTGTTAGGATCTCACTTCAAATTCTTTACTGACCATTCCACATTGAAATACCTAGTTAACAAACTTGTCTTGGAAGGGAGAATTTGTAGATGGTTGTTGTTATTTCAAGAATTTTCCTTTGAAGTCATCATCAAGCTAGGATGATGCAACGTCAGACCCGACCATCTGTCCAGGATAGAGTCAGGAGAAAGTGGTAGAACAGGGGATGACCAACTCCCATATGCAGACTTGCTTAGGATTGAGGCCATACTAGAGTATTTGAAGGACATGGAAATCTTTCTCAGTACAGAGGACTATCCTAAAACATATTCTACAACCCATAAATGCCATATGGTCGTTAGAGAAGCATATTACTAGCTGACTGTCGGATAATTGTATAAACTAGGACTAGACATCATCCTCAGATGGCGCGTCCTCGATCATGAAAGGAAGGATATACTCTAGGAATTCCATAATGGAATCGCAGGAGGCCATGTAGGAGGAAAGGCCATGACACATAAATTTATACAAGCAGGACTTTGGTCAGAAACACTATTCAAGAATGCAAAAGCATACACTTGATTGTGTGATGTTTGTCAATGGGTGGGCAAGCCGTCACGCTGAGATGAACTACCACTACAACCAGTTAGAGCTCTAGAGGCACTTGAGAAATGGGAAGTTGACTTCATTGGACCAATCAACCCCACAACCAAACATTAAAAGGCCAGGTACATCATTACCACGACTGACTACCTTACTTGTTGGGCAGAAGAAACAACGGTACATGATTATTCGACAGATACTACTACCAGATTCCTTTTCGAGAATATCATTACCCTATTCGGATGTCCCAGGATCCTAACTGACGATCAAGGAGATCATTTCATTAGAAACACTTACAACAAAATTTATGATTCAACATTACAAGAGGAGTCCATACCACCCATAGGCCAATGGAACATTTGAAGCCTTCAACAAAATCCTGGAAAGGGGACTAACAAAGGTCTGTTGCACAAACCGGGAGGACTAGGATGATAGATTTCCAACTGTACTATGGCCCTACAGGACAACCACAAACAGACTCCACAGATACACACCATTCCAATTAGTCTATGGGAGAGAGGCAGTGGTTCCTGCAGAGTTCATCACTACAATCGTGTATATTGCACGAGTCACATGTATGACAGAAGAGGAATCAAAGGGGAAGATTATTGCGGAGCTACAAGAACTCGAGGAAACTAGATTTATAGTAGACTTCCATCAGTCGGTTGAAAAGGAAAGAAACAACTCTTGTCATGACTGAAACATTAAGACTAAGGTATTCACACAAGGGGAAAAGGTGTTACTCTATGACAACCGATACCAAAAGCATCCTGGAAATCTGCATATGCACTGGTTGGGACCCTTCATAGTTGTGGAAATCCGACCCTCAGCAGAATTCAGAATTGTACACCTGGATGGTGTGCTACGACTAGGATGGGTGAATGGCACTCACCTGAAGCCCTACCTATCTAAAAACTAAGAGATAAGGATAGTCACTCCAATTCGAAGGAGCTTGTACAATATATAGATTTGAGTTTTGTTTTCTTTCTGAAATTTTGTAAATTCATTTATTAAAGTCCATATGCACGGTATCGTGCCATAACACATAGTTCATTTGTTCTGTCTAAGTGTTGCTTGATACAAAGATGACGACTTAGCAGTACAGAACCTGAAGCATAAGATATTCCATTAATGAAAGTCATTAAAGATGATGGGGAAAACCTTTGTGGTCGGAGGGGCCATGAGTCCAAATCCAATCTGAGTTGTAGGCCATGCAAACCCAGTCTAGTCACAACCTTTATTGCCATTCTGGTACCTCGTATGACGCCCGTTAAACCATAAATATGCATTATTCCAAGATGCCATCGAAGTTCATACTGGGACACCCACCCTTCAAACAGAAAGGTCTCAAATCAGCGATGTCCCTATTGCACTCAAATAAGTAAATACCAAGATCGCCAATAGGATTTATCTTGATTAAATCATCCCATCGAAAAACTCACACCTGGTAGCATCCATACGATCATGATGAGTAGAAGTTACTGCTAAAAAGTTACATGTTAAGCCAAGTATAAGGCTCTCAGAACTCAACTGAGAATGTACTATTTCTAAAAAGAGCATATCCATTTCCAAAATCAGCAATGTGAACCAGTTGGGACCATTGTAAAAGTTGTAGATGTAACCCTAGTTCTTACCTACCAAAAAAGTGTGAATGTCGAGAGCCACAACAAGATGAAGAACCATGACTAAAGAAGCAGTACCAGATGAGCCCTGTGACCCCCGGGTCGAGATCATGGGCGATCTCAAAGGGAAGGTATAGCACGTTAAGCTCCTCGACCTTGACCTCACAGATTCAACCTTGGTCCCACAGATGCACACATACATCTTTTGGGATATATTTCCATATGGAATCAAAGGAATGTAGGCTATACCAAAACAAGAGTTCATCAACTTACTTAACTCGTCCATCATGAACTTGAGATGCTTACTAGTCTTTGGTACCACAGGCGAGATTGCGCGTTGCATGAAATTTTTGATAAGAAGGGTGCATGACAAAATTATATGGTTGGATAAGCGGTATCCAATCCATGCTGAAGACATTTGTAATCTTACTGAACTATCCTCCCAAGGAGAGGATGTGTCGAAGAGATTCCAGGGTCCCAGTAAGCACGAGAAAAATAAAGGCAAGCTTAGCATATACGAGATATTTAACACAAAGAGAGGAGGAAACACAATAGTAATTGAACCAATACTACCCAAGATAGTCTAGACTGGATGCTACATCATAGCCAGTAAGGTTATGAGGTCTTACTATAAGGGAGAATGCACTCTAGATGCGTTATGATTCATCAACTTTTGCGCAAATGGAGAAGTCTTTAATTGGTGTAGTTTCTTGTTGGAGGAACTACTAGTAGCTTGTGAGGAAGTGCAGGAGAAGGGAGGAACCTTCACCTATGGATACCTACTTGTGGAATTTTCAATGCTCAAATGGAAGCCACCTGTGGAAATACAATCGAAAATACTAGATAAGGGGCGAATGGAGAAGATGTTCGAGCCATGGCAGTCCAGACTAGACTTAGAGAACACAACACTCAACAACGCAACATTTTCCAAATGGTATAATGGTATGATAGACACAACGCAGAGGCTGGGCATCCCGTAGGAGCTCCTCAACTATAACATGAGGAATATCTCCTTCAGCATGAATCAACACAACACATTCATCTGGCCAAGACATGTTAGCAGGGGAAATTTCCACACAATGATGCTACCATTCTATTTGGACGAGGAATACTTAGATAAGGAAGTCATGTCATGGCCAGGAGTCAAATGCAGCCCGCGTAAATCAAGAATGCATTACATTTTTCCTGTGGATCTATTGAAGAAAAAAGACAATGAAGTAGGAGAAGGACTGAGTTCAGGCCCTGACCAAAAGAAGCCAGATGCTCCGGTACAAACATACTCCAAGGAGGAAGAAGAGATATAGAAGTTAGAGCAGATAAAAAGATCGGCCTAACGACAACTACCAGACAATGCCATGATGACAGGTGCACAGGTTAAATAGATCTTGGGCATTGTGCTCGATACAAAACCATTGGTGAAGGGGCCCATAATTGGGGTCTCGCTGAATAAACCCTTGAACCCACAACCCCTTGTATCTACCACTCCCCGCACTCGTACCACAACCAAAGACACCAGTATAATTGATATTCAGGATGACCTAGAACCTGAAACACTTCCATCCACAGTCGTCATTGAGCACCCTCCACCACCACTCCAATTACCAAAACTCATCACTGCCAGTCCACATCAGACCATAACCCCAGAGCTGATGGAGCTCGATCAACCATATATAGTAGAAATATGACTCCCACAAATAACCAGAGCATTACCCAAGCCAAGATCAAAATTTTCTAGCCCCGAATCTAAAGCCTCTGAGCCGAGCACAACACTGGATGTTCTGAATCTAGACACCTCGGAACAATAGCCTAAGTGTTTAGCACAAAAAGAAGATGACCAAAGTAGAGAGGAGTCGAAACTCGAAAACAACCAGCAAATCACCTCACCAGCCAAGGGTGAGAGTGCCCAAGAACTCATGGCGCATGAATAAGAAGCACCAGAAGAGACGAAGATACCATATGTGCACAACGAAACATAATCGACAATGAAGCAGGATACGACAGTCATGCGTGCACAAACAGAGAAGGTTCTCTAGAACCCTCAACAGTGTGCATAATTGATGCAACTCTGCATATCCAGAACAAAGGTTTTGACTCTTTTTCCAGCAGAGCTAAGGTTGAGGATCGTACCAATGCCACCAATGGAGGAGGAGGTCGAAACCCGCTCGGACCATTCAACAACCAGTGGACTTCCACTACAAACGCGGGCACCCACCGACATAGCTCATTCATCTGTCGACCTGTTATAGTGGCCAACGCCACACTTATTTGGAATAATCAAGGCATCAATGGATCAGTTAGAGAAAAGGCTCCAGGAGGCCAAGAGATATGTCGAGACTGCAAGGAAGGAATAACTCGTCGAACAAACATGCAAATTGCAAGAAGCACATGACAAACTCCAAGTCAAAGGCAAACTAGAAAATGTGTAGGAAAAACTTGTTGAAGCCTGGACAGAGATTCGAAAGGTTGCACCCGACCTACTCGAAGCCAGCGATGTAGGCGAGCAAGAGAAACAGATCGAGTTGTTGCAAGAAGAATGGACACAACTTGCTACTTGCACTGAGCAGCTGCAAGAGAAGCTACAACAGGTCCAACAGGAAATAGAACAACAACCTCAGCAGCTGTAGAAACATATGCAGAAGATAATATTTCAAGGTAATAATGTCTAAGCAGTGTTGCACAAGCACACAATGGACTGCACCAGAATCTTCAGGGAAGTCAACGACTGGATGGGCATCATCGTTCAATGGAATCGGGTCTTGGAGGAGGTGCGCACAAAGATCCAAGTACTGAACGAAGAAGTTGTGCCACAATGGACCCCATGGAGCAACAACAGAAGTTCAACCAAATTCAACATGTCGACAATGAACTGAATACACTATATGAGCCACAGTTCGTAGCCAAGAAAGAGTTGCACGACTTTTGACCTGTAATTCAGACCGCCTACATGAAAATGCATCAAGTCAATGCAACAATAGATTCTGAGTGGAACTCATTGGTTGCGGCCAAGCCAAAGGAGTACAACAAAGAAATGACCCATTAGTTTCTTGTAGAAGCATCACTCCTCCCCCGGAAATGGCAGGACAAAGTCGGAAGCTTTCAAGGAGTAAAGCACAGAGCATTAGAGTTGGTACCAGAATTGGGCCCTTCATTTGAGGAGGTAAAGGAAGAAAAAGAACAAACAAAAGATCCCAAAGAAGAAGAAAATACGGTCAAGGGAAAACAACAGAAGCTCCTAGAGGATGTGAAAGAACCAAGAGATTGACTTGAGGACGAATCAAGGATTGTGGTCGGAGCCTGTTGAGCCCTCCATTTTTGAGAAGGAATAGCACAATTTTTGACTAGAACGAGTTGTGCAAACTCCATCAAAGGCCAGGAGAAAGGGAAATAAAAAGCAGTTGCAGAAGTTAGCGCAACGCCAACAAAGAAACAAATGGTTGCAATAGAACAAGAAAGCGTGCAAGCCGAGAAGGAAGAAACAACCCATCTATATATAGGGCTAAACATAATTGTAAAAGGGTTGGTTGGTTGGTTACTTGGTTGGTTCGTCTGTTGGTTTGATAGTTCATAAGTTGGTTGGCTGGGTTGAGTCAAGTCAGGTTGGTCAAAGTCACCCAGATTTTGGGATTAGTTGTGGATAATTGTTGTAAGTCGGAAGAAGACAAGTCTAAGTCTATAATGAATTGGACCTATCAGTTGGAGAATTAGAGCTCTATGGCATGATTCCAAAGCCAAGAGTCTGTATTGAGCCCTACTATGTAATTATGAGTCTGTCATCAGAGAAAGATCCTAAATATAATAAGAGGCAAAACATAATTTCAAAATATGTTGCGTCTTTGTATGTTTACTTATGCATTATAGTATTTCCTTATATCGTATGAGCTATATTTGATGGTTCAACGTTTAAATGGTTTCTCGCAACATAAGTGGGTTCAACTCTTGCATTTATATGGTTCAGATCTGTTAATGTCTCGCGTGAAAGAACAAGAATGAGTTATGACTACTCTATGGATCCTCTTTAGTCTTTTCCCTACCCTTCCCTATCTATCTTTCTTGGCAACGCTTCGGGTGAGACTTCTTCTCTTCAGAGGAGATGAAAAATCCAACACTCTAGACTACACGGTAAATGCTTTTGGTAACCTGAGAAGGACCCTGGTCTGATCAAATTCACTGCAACAATATGTGTAGTCTCTAACTCAACGCATATTCCACTCTGTTCATTGTTCCTTTTATGTAAGTAATATAAAAATCGTATTCGCTAAGCAATTCTAACCAACGCCTTTGTTGCACATTCAAGTCACTTTGCGTAAAAATGTGCTGCAAACAACAATGGTCTATTTTTAGTTCAAATTTTCATCCAGTTAGATAGTGTCTCCACACTCTCAGGGAATACACAATGGCCAATAACTCCAAATCATGCTTCGCGTAGTTCTCCTCATGCTTTTTTAATTTCCCTGAGATGTAAGCAATCACTCGATCATCTTGCATCAAGACTTCGCCTAAGCCTTCGTTGGATGCATCTTTGCATACCAATAAGTCCTCATCCATGTCGAAGACTTTTAGTATCGGCGTTGTCATCAAAATATGCTTGAGCCTTCGAAATGATTGTGCACATTTCTTGGTCTATACAAAATTCTTGTTTTTCTTCTGCAGTTCCATGATCAAATTTGCTATTTTTGAGAAACCTTCGACGAACCGTCGATAGTATCTTGCTAAACCAAAAATGATACATATTTTTGGTACGTTCGTCAACACATTCCATTCCATAATAACCTCTTCCTTCACTATATCCACAACGATTCCTTCGCCAGAGATAACATGCCCTAAGTAATGAATCCTCGATTGATAAAAAGAGCATTTCGATAGTTTCCCATATAATTTGTTTTCTCATAAACACTATAGTTCCAAGCACAAATGTTCGTCATGTTCTTCCATCGTCCCAGCATATATCAATATGTCATCAATGAATAATTGAAAAAACTTGTCCAAGTATTTGTGGAACACCACATTCATCAATCTCATGAACACCCTCAGGGAATTTGTCAGTCCAAACAATAAAACGATAAACTCGTAATGTTTGAACCTCGTATTTAATGAGATCTTAGGAATGTTTTCCTCCTTGATCCTTAACTAGTGATATCTTTATCTCAAGTCAATATTTGAAAACATAGTCACACCTTTCATTTGATCAAACAAATTGTCTATTCTTGGAAATGAATATTGGTTCTTGATCGTTGCCTTTTTCATTTGACGATAGTCAATATAGAGTCTATGCAACCCATCTTTCATATGAAAACAACAGGCACACCCTAAGGTCACATAGTTGGGTGTATGATTCCTAGGTCCAAAAACTCCTTTAGTTGCATTTTCAACTACTGTAACTCAGGTGTCAACATTCGATAAGGGGTTCTTTCTATAGGTTCATTTCCATGTTTCAATTTGATGGTAAATTCCAACTCTCTTTCAGGAAACAAACCGAGTAACTCTTCTGGGAACACATCCACAAACTCTCTCACTACCGAAAGGTTTTCTAATCCTTTCTCCACGCCCTTGTTGTTCAGCGTTAAGATTGCATATAGTTTGCATCCTTTGCACATGCTCTTCTATAGCTGTAGGGAATAAATGAACCTTAAGGAAACTCCCTTGTTTCTTCCTACAATCATTTGTCTATGTCCCTCATCATCAGTCAAAATCAACTATTTCATCTTACATTTGAGTATCTCATCATGCAATTCCAACCAGTCCATATCGATCAGAATGTCATAAGATCCTAATATCATGACTTATAGGTTGGACTTGTTTATAAAATATCCCAAGTCATTCTAATACCCTTCCTCCAACCTTTTTTTTGGCACCCAAATCCATTTCCACATACCTAAACCCATCATGCTCGACTACCTTTAACTTAATTATTTTCAGCGTTGCACTAGAAATAGAGCTCTTTATAGCACTGTGATCTATCAAAATAATACAATTTTGGTCGATGATGGTACCTGTCGTCTCGAGCACAGTGGACTAGTGATCTTCTTGGCGATTATTCACCATTGCGTGAGTCTGGTGGGCCTTTCCCAAATCTCCAGCTATAGTGTGTCTGTCTGGCCTGACTGCTCTGGCCCTCTCAACTAGAAAATATCGTTGGTAATGTGGCTCTCCACATGTCCAATATCTGGTCTTCGGCCCAGTACTCCCGGTCCCCGAAGTAGAATTTGTTGGCCTACCAACCTAAAATCATGTTTTGTTCTATTGAACGGGCCTAAACTGATGTTGTTGCAAATGACGTTGTTGTTGGTGTTGTGGTCCTCTGTAGGGAGTCCACTGCTAAGGAGATGGTCATCGTGGCATTGCGAACGTGGATCTTCTTAGCATGTATTGATACCCCGATGGATGTGTAGCTAGATTCTAATGTTGCTTCACACCATATGTCTCTTTTCCCTTCGGTCTCATAGAAGTCCCACCCTAACACTCACTAATCAACTCTTCCTTGGTTATGAGGACCTTCTGGACTACATCGTGCAATTTATGAGGCATTAGGATCTGTTTATTAAGGTTGGTTTTCATTGATGCCAACCCTTGAAGAACGACCCATAGCACAAAGGTTTGGGTAATGGACCCAATAGTTTTTGATGTAAATATGACTCATTATTGTTTTTTCATGGTTGATAACAAGTAAATATGGATGAACTCCAAAGTGGTCCCCTTATGGTGAAAGACCTCACGAGAATACACTTTGTGGAGTAAGAGAACCCATGCTTAATTATGGAATAATGAGATGAAGGAAAGTGAATTTGTCAACGAAAATATCCTAGATGGATAGTTCTTGTCATGTCATTTCCGGTGGTATGTGGAATGCCACATAATTCCTCATGGTTAGAGAGTTATGGCCATGAGAAGTTGGAGACCCCAGGTTTGGGTAATCGACCCAAGTTTGTTTGACGAGTAACTGTATGAGTTATGATATATTTTCAGATAATACTATTCCATATGGATAGTACATGTCATGCCATCTTTAGTGGTATGTAGAACGTCACATAACTCCTCATGATTTGAGATTTATGGCCTTACAAAGATGGAGGACCCTCATATGTCATCTAGAAGCCCCAAAAGGTCAAAGTAATCAAAGTGGTTTAAGAGATTTTAAAAGGTAAATAATAAAGTGAAGTGATGAGTGTATTATAATTCAAAGTGAACACAAAATAAATTATTTCAATAA